>JBBPRT010000052.1:0-33703 GCA_038093175.1 Boletus hoseneyae
TCCAAGTGGAGGGCTATTCCCTCTTTGCCTGTTATGCCACAGTAAAAGGCTCCTTACGCCGTCTCGGTACTCCTCGCCATCGCCTTCCACCATCCCCTTGATGGGGTTCGCCATTATATTTATGGTTAAAGTGATGCTCCGCAACATCACTTGTATCTCCTTCCCTCTAGTAGGGGACCTTTTACATTTGACTACCACTCTACTTCTTCTTCTCAATTTATTCCTCTTGCCAGTCTCATCCCCTGTTTGAGTGGATGCTTGTCTCTTATATCATCCTACTCCCATTCGCCACATTTAACATCCTAGTCTCGATCCATGTCAACATTGAGACTGAAACCATCGTCACCATCTATTCACTCATTCAACCTAGATATTAGGTTGACCTTTGCTCAAAAGGTTCACATTCATCAACACTGAAACTGTCATCAGCCTAGTGTTTATTACTAGGTTTCTCACATTTTGTTATTAATTAGCAATAATAAAATACATAGCAGTGCAATGATAATTACCTTCCAAGTATAGCTATATCCTTTAGAACCTTCAGTAAGATATTGTCTTAATGTTGTCAATAAGCTTGAAAATTTTTCATTAACTTTTGAATACCTTTCTTATTAAATTTTAATAGTATGAATATTCATCTATAGCAAAAATAAGCTAAGAGGAAAAATTAGTTTTATCAATGGTGGAAATGGAGTAAACCATAGTTATGGCAAATGCTATGTAATGCATTAATTGAGAAGGACTTGGAGAATATGCTAGCAAGTAATGAATTATGAGCATAAAATCCCATAATAGAAAGATCCTATAATGATATACTTATAACTTGACCTACCTCAGGCTCTTTGTTGCAATTACTATGAATATACTTTATGTCCTTCGTCAAATTGTTATAGAATTCTATAACATAATCATCTACCTATCAAGAATTACTTAGATTATTTAGTTCCCAATTCCAGTTCTTTGCAATAATCTGTTCAGCTATCTTTTTGAAATCTGGGTGGAAGGTACTAAAATCTTCAAAAGACTAGAATAAATATAGGTATTAGCAGGTAAACTGATAAATACTGAAATATACAAAATCACTTATGTTTATTGATGTTTCCTTAAGAACAACTCATCAGGTTATATACTTGTTCTCCTCATGCCTAGCAATAGCCTACATAATAAACTCAAAGGCTTTATTGCTAGGATATATATGTCATTTAGGAAACATCTTATATAGCATAATGTTAAAATAAGAAAGTAACCTGGCTCAATTAAGAATAGTTTGCCATATTAAATTATAACTTGAGAATGTTGGTATTATTATTACTGCAATACAAAGCTATGATAATATTTTAAATTTCATCATTATTAATGTCTTGATTGGGTCCTGTACTACTATCAGTCTGGGTTCTATTTGCTAAGAATGCAAGATAGGCTAGGTGATAAGCATATGGCATACCATTGTAGTAATAGAGGTTGAATAAGATATTGTGAGGAGCCTCTGAATTCAAGCTGTGATGTGCTTCTACTATATGCCAAGAATAAGCTACAATAGTGCTAATGTCATGGCCATAGAATACAATTGTTGAGAAACTTTCCATTTCATGTTATATCTAGAACTAGCAAGGTGTTTGAACAAGTTTGGCTTTGATCTAGCTTGCCATACGAGCACTAGTTTGTATACTACAAATGATTTTCAGAACATGAAGAAAAGAAAGGAAATTGTCTATCATTTGTGTATGTTTAAAATGATCACCATCATAATCATGATCATAGACTTTATAACTTAGCCTCATAAAGCAATATCAGCATCACTACCTGCCAAATCTCAGCACATTGTTATGGAGCACTGCTGTGACGTAGTTGGCGATGAGAGGACCATCAAGGTCAATAGAATAAGCAGTGAGGAGTACACGTGTGACGTCATGCGAGAGGATGCATTTTACAGTAGCATAACTGGCAAAGAGGGAAAGGCAGCCATCTCCACTGTAGTGCTCAGGCAGTTCGGACATGGGGAACCGGGTAAAAACCAAGTAAATAGACTGGGGGACTATCGAGTACAGGGAGTCGTATATATATGTAGAATACGGTTAAGGGCAGGTGTGAGTACTCAATTAAGGGCCGGTAAACTAGGAGTCCATGTGGTGGACATGAGGTATGATGTCATTTATGACATCATTGCCTAGACTATGACGTCATCGGCCTAGACCATTAGTCAGCATGTCATGTGCCAGTATCACATGACTCCTTCTAGGGGTAAGATATAGATAAGATCATAAACAGATAATCAGATGGTCACGTGACATTATCTGATAAGATAAGAAGAGTTAACATAAAGTGTACCATTCGTAGTGTAGTCCAAGTGTAAAGGCAAGTGTTATAGCTTGTCCGATAACACACATAGCTCAGAATCATTACAATGATCTTGAATCATTATTTTGTATCTTTGTTTGGGTCGGTATCAAGTACAAAATGCCTTACAATATGAAGCACACTATGTAATGAATATAAACTTTCATAGAGACTTCAATGGTCAAAGTTTGTTTTCTTAATGCTTCCATTCTCTTAGTAGGGAAGGACTACATTGACTAGGAATTTTCTAGTTATTTCTAACCACATATATTATTGATGGGAGTATGATATGATATGATTGCCAGCCATCTCACAAGCACTCAATTTCTATTCTTACCTAAAGCTATTAATGATGATTTTACACTTATGAAGTCAATTCTTAATGATCACCTTACAGACCTCCCATCCTACTAATGAGAGATCTAGGAAATTTATAAAGGAGAAGCTGCTTTTGAGGAGGCTAAATTGGATATGGATGATAAATTGAAATCCCTTGCCCCAAAGAAGTAGACAATGATCACAGCATAGACAATAGAACTTTTATCTCAATCAAAGCAAACCAAGATAGAGTAGATTATCCTATACTTTCATTAAAAAAGTATCACTATCTCAGATCATTGTTACACTACCTTGTTGTTTTGCTAGTTCCATGTATTTTACAAGATTTTGGCTACTACTAAATTAGCATGTTTTTGTGATTACCTAGTACACTTCTTCCAAGTCTTATATTTTATCATAATCTGTATAGAGTTTATGAGCCACCCTCTACCCTCATTGTCATTTTATATCACATTCTCAGGATCTCCCAGTATAGTCACTAGTAGTGTGCACAAGCAATGCTCCAGTATAGCTAAATAAATGAGACTGAAAAGCAATATTAGCCAAGCTAGCTGGTTTTTTACATTTTAGGTAAATTTATTAATAAGTAGAAATAAGTAATGATAATGATAGGGAGTCCAAGCACCTGCCTTCATTCTACATTGTCCCTTCAGATGATCCAAATGGTGTAGCTACTAGTAATGACATCACTACATATAGAGCTCAAGCAGTGGTAGAATAATAATAATTTTTTTTTCAATTACTGCTAATGTGAGGGTAGTCTAATGCACAATGGCCCACTATGGAACTAGATCTACAGATGCTGAACAATGTATATGTTGCAGCTGCCATTTCAGCCTATAATATTTAATGTGGTTATCTACTCTAGTAACTGGACCATTTTTAGCAGCTTGCCCCATAGTCACCCATTTCTCAGCCTTCTCTAGTTCCTTAGATTTCTTCCTCACATTCAGGTTTCTAATCTTGTCAATATATCCACCTTCTAGCTCTTATCACTATATCTAGTTTATAGAGAATGAGCTTTTTTTAATCAGTGAGTGCTGAGGTTTTGTTATATTAACAGAGCAAGAAAAGATGGTGTTACAATTCCCCTATTTCTCCCTTATTTTTCCTTATCTTTCTCTATTTTTCATGACTTGCTATGGCCACTTTCCTTACTAGCCTCTATCTCCCAAACCACAACTGCCATAGCTCATCTTCAAGTCCACTAGAAGCCTACCCCAAACCAGTCACGTGACTAGCATACAGACCAACAGAACTTATCCAAAGGCTATACTAGATCATAGCCACTTGTCACATAGCCTCCTTAATTTCCACTCACAGCCTCACATAGCCCATACAGCAAACACAGCTTATATAGCATTTGGCACAGCCTTACTAGCATAGCCTTGTGCCATGGGTCAAGGGTATATCCATATATAGGTACTGTACAGTTCTAGACATCAAACATGTACACATAAAGTAGAATAGTATATAAGACTTGCTGCCACTTCAGAGAACCTCAGTCTTCTTCTCTTGGAGTTCTTCCAACTTCATACACTTAGTCTAAGGCTCCCATTTGTCTAGCAAGTGCTTGCTCCATTGGTAAGGGGTTGGCTGTTTCACTACAACAAGACTACTCTTCTCACCACTGCTGAACATCTCTAGTCATTATCACCAATGTTCCCTAATACACCCTTGTCATCATCTCTTATAACCAGCAGTAAGATCTAGCCTAGTCACTATTTAGCCCCTTTGCTCACACTTTGAGAATATCAGTGTCTATAATCAAGAAGGAGAAATCTCCCATCATCTTGCACCTTTTTATAAAGGAGGAACCTAAAGAACAATCACTATTGCCCACACTATGTAGTTCTAGTCTCTCATAATACCGGTCTCATTCCACCATTTATTCACCATATCATCATTTCTCACACTATTCTAGTCCCACCACCAGATCATTTTCTATAATCTCATTTGATAGCTTCAATTCCAAATACCAGAACCCCACACTGCTTTGCACTTCCATGCCACTTTCAGCACCAGTCGACTAGAACCCCATGCACTTGCACCCTTGGCCCCATGCTATTCCCTCCTCCATCTAGACAGACAGTCTATCAATCAGGGTAAACAATGAAGATAGTGAATATAGCACCTGTACATACCTACCACCCTTGTCCATCAATCTACATGAAATATTTATTTCAATAGAGATGAATAATATTATTCACAAAGGAATTGAGCTTGGATTTCAACAACAATGAGAGCACTATAGACAGTATGTTCTTGAGAGAGTCCACCTTGCTAGAGCCAGGATCAAGGCATAATTAAAGATTAGAGAAAGAAGTCCCACTCCTCATCCTCACGCTTATCTCATCCCTTGCTGTTGATTTAGGGGCCCTACCTCTCCTTCTTTCCTTGACCATCACATATCTCCACTTTAGCTAAGAGGCATGCTCCACGTCCCTGCACATTACCATATGGCTAATTAGTTTTACCTTTATCTCTCCTGAAATCCCTGATTCCTTTTTTATACCAATAAATCCTTATTTGTGTTGTCCTGAAAGTTGCTCACAACACCATGCCCATGCTCACGCCTGCTCTAGCTGTGGATCCACAATGCATGGAGCTCAATCTTGCCTTCATGCACAGAGGAAACACAGCACTAACCCCATATAAACCTGATGCTTGGGAACATACCCTCCATATGGCCAACATTATTCATCATTTCAATATTGTACCTGCAGGACTTTTTCATGGCTTTAGTTTAGACTTCCTTAATATCACATGTATTCAATCACCACAAAATTCTTCGTCTGTTGATATGTTCCAAGATGAGTTCCATACATTAATTCAGAAAGAAATCACGAAAGGTAGATATTTAGGTCCCTATCTCCTAAATACCATCCATTCCCTCATTGGTCTATTCCAATCTTCTCCCCTATCCATAATCCCCAAAGCCGGCCAGCCAGGCAAGTTTAGACTGATACAAAATTTCTCTTTCCCACTTAACCCCTCCCCCCTTAACTCCTCTTCAATTAATTCTTTCATATCAGCTACTAATTTCCCTGCCACATGGGAAACCTTCTCCATTATTCTCCATCTTGCAGCCACCCTTCTGTCTGGGTTCAAAGCCACAGCATGAGATACAGCAGAGGCTTACTGCACTATACCCCTACACTCATCACAATGGCCTGCCGCTGTAGTACATACCTTATCAACTCATGGCTGTATAGACATTGTTATAGTTCAGGACCCTCACGCTACGTTTTTTACTTTTCTTCACTTCATCATACTTAGTACTTTTCACTTTCACAGTCACATGACCTAGTCACATGACTTGACCACTTTTAGGATCACATGACTTTCTGCTCTTCCCCGTCATGTGACCATGGGACAACACGTGACTCAAGTCCAGACTCTCATCTATCTATGATGTCACGCCTCATAGTTACCTTGCTGTTTCCTCATGTTCTCTTATCTTTGTCTTTCTCTCACCGGCCCTCAACTATTTAGGACTCAGACGACCTACCCTAAACCACCCTAGTATCATATATATACCATTCCCTCTCATCGTCTTTTCCTTAGTCCTATTCACTTGTCTACTCTCCCTTGGGGGCCTGGACACTTTGTTTACCACTTCCCTTCACTACCATTGCATTGTGTCGCCTCATCCTTGTCAACGGATGCTATGTCGTTATTTCGTTTCAATACCATCGTCTACCTGCATCATCTCACTCGTCGTTGTCGTCAACACCGTCTCGCAAACCGTCGTCTCTATCAGTTCCCTCATCACTTCTGCCGATAAGCAGGATTAACTCGTTCAAGTCTTCATCCGGTTTCAGACATCTGCATAGTGTTTGGCACTACCCCATCAGCAGGGGCATATGGCCATGTAGCTGATGCAGCAGCTGAAATTTTCAGACATCAGGGCATTGACCCACTAGACAAATGGGTAGATGACCACATTTTCTTTTGCATCTGACCTACTCATCATGCAGAATACAACATTACCCACAACACATTCCATTATGAGATCACCAAACACAACATGCAACAAACAGGCAGCTGTCTGTCATTTAAAGGTACAACCAATATAGATGGCTTCACTCAAGAATTCAGTGAAGATTGCTCCTGCCCAATTGTGGACCTTTCCCACTCCTCCCTATGGACCCTCCATGATGCACTCTTCACCTACTCCCTTGATAACATAGATCAAGTTTCATTTGAGCTAGGCATTCCCTAGGAAGCATCCAAAGACTAACCATTCCACTCATCTACCATATACATCAGCTTTCTTTGAGACCTCAAATGATGCATCATCAAGCTCAGCTCAAACAAATGCACTAAATATGCTACTGCCATCTGCAACTAGAAACAATGCCCAACACGCTGTCTAGAAGCCTTTATGGCAAACTGCTCCATGTGTCTGTTTTAATTCCTGTAGGCAGAGCATGCCTCACAGGTCTGGAACGCATGATGGCCATATGCACCAACAAACCCTTCATGCCACATCAACCTGACAAAGCCATAGCAAAAGACTCCAAATGGTGGACAACAGCCATCACTTCCAGCACTCTCCAACGCCCCATCACCCTACCACCCTCATCCATCAACATACAAGCATATTCCAATGCTAGCTCTGATATTAGCATCGGGATCATTATCAATGGATGGTGGTGCACATGGAGACTCATCTCAGGATGGCAAACCCTCAACAGCGAACGTGACATCACCTAGGTCAAAGCCATCAGCTTCAAATTCCTCATTATTGCAGTATTATGGCTCCTACAACAATAACAACATGTCATCGTTTATGGAGATAACCTCAGTGTTATCAAAAGCTGGCATGTCAGTAGACACCACAATAAAGACATCAATATAATCTTCAAAAGAATCCACTCCTTCATCCTCATAGCCAATTCTCACATCCACAGTGTTCTCCCCATCTTCACTCTCAGCAAGCATAACTCTGCCGACAATCCATCAAGAGGTGTCTATGATCCCCCAAACCAATCTTTACCACCTCTTCCCATACCTCAGCACCTTCACAATATCCTCATTTACTCTGCTGATCCCCTTACCCCCAATGGATGGGCAACACACAAAACCTTAATCCTACAAACCCAGCCTCATACCTGCCCTCTCACACCTATTTTCCCACTGTCTAGCCTGACAATGACTCTTACTGTGGCTTTCTGCAAACTCATCCCCTAGATCCACAACAGCAAATGTGGAAAAACCCCTCACTAACAAAAAAAATTGAACACATCATCAATGTCATTGGCACATCCTGGTCAGAAACAACCAAGGAACTTTATGGGACCAGTTTCCTCATCTACCACATCTACTGCGACCTCAACAATATTTCAGACAACCAATGTGCTTCCGTCTCAGCCAACACCTTTACTGCTTTCCTTTTGAGCTGCACAGGAGTGTACTAAGGATCCACAGTAGCCAATTATGCCACTGCCATCAAAGCCTGCCACCTACTACATGATTTGAAATGGAGTGTCAAAGACAACAAATACAAAGCTCTACTAGAAGGTGCATCAAGGCTAGCCTCAGCCTCCTCCAAATAGCCCAAACAAGCCCCCTTCACAATCACCATCCTTGAAACATTCAGCCTAGCTATAGTGGCTCAAATAAGTGTCCCAATGTTGGGCCATTTTAGAAAGACTTCATATTTGCAAGAAAACCAAAATATATCAGCTCTGACCCTTGCAGAGTCATAAATAGCCCTAACTCCTACCCTGAAGATGAGCCCTTAGGCATGTGATTTGGTTACCATGGCACTGAGATATATCCATATTAAAATGTTATGTCATTGGGACACTTATTTGAGCATAATATTATCAATCATCTTTTAGTAAATAACATAATGCTCTGATGGGTGCTATGCTTCAACCCTGACTTATTATGTAACTTACATCACCCTGGGCACTATAAAGAGCAGAAATACCACCTAGCTATCCCTACTTCACTATGAAGCCCATTTCTGCCTTTGCTAGAGCCTATATTCTCTTTCTCTCTGAATCTGGTCTTTCTGCTAGGAAAATATCCTCCCAAACTGGTCTGGGGAAGTCCATTGTGGCCAGGGTTATCAAAGAGATTCATCCAGGCAGGGAAAACATCAAATTAGGCCCTCCTTCCAAGCTTTCTTCTACTAATAAAAGAAGAATTGTTTCTAGTATTACCACTGGCAAGGTTGAAAATGCTGTTCAGGCAACCCATCTCATCAATTCTACCCTCTCCTCTCCTGTCTCTTCCCAAACCATTCACAATATGCTAAAGTCAGCATCTTTAAAGGCTGTAGTCAAGAAAAAAAAAACCACTCTTGTCTGTGAAGCATAGGAAACATAGGCTAGACTTTGCTCTCAAGCATCAACACTGGACTGTGAAGGACTAGGCTAGGGTAATTTGGTCAGATGAGACCAAAATCAATAAGATTGGGTCAGATGGAAGAATGTATGTATGGAAAGTGGCAGGAAAACCTCTGTAAGACAAGAAGGTACAAGGTACAGTAAAGTTTAGAGGAGGTTCTTTGATGGTTTGTGGATGCATGGGCTGGAATGGAGTGGGAATCCTTACAGAGGTGGAAGGGAGAATGAATACTAAGTAGTTTATCTCCATTTGGAGGATAATCTGCTTTCTACCATGGAAAATTCTAGGATCCCTGAAGAGAGCATTATCTTTCAACAAGATAATGATCCTAAGCATATCTCTAAAAGGGCCCAGGAGTGGCTGAAGTCTTAAGGTATCAGGATCCTTGATTAGCCAGCACAATCTCCAGACCTTAGTCCTATTGAACATCTTTGACGAATCCTTAAAAAGAAGCTCAATAACTATGCAATACTAGCAAGAGGGGGTTTGGGAGCTTTGGGAAAGGATTGATGTGGAATGGGACAAGATAGAGGTTAAGGAATGTCAAAGATTGATAGAAAGCATGCCTAGAAGACTAGAGGCAGTGATAAAGGCAAAAGGAAGATATACAAAGTATTAAAATTATAGAGTAGAAATGTTGCTCAAATAAGTGTTCCGATGACATGTCATTTTGAAATTGTTATATCTCAGTGCTATGACAGCCAAACCACATGCCTAAGGGCTCATTTTTAGGGCAGGAGTTAGGGCTATTTATGACCCTGCAAGGTGTTACATTTCTTTTCTTTTTCTTGTACTTCTTTCTTCAGATGAGGACTGACCTCACTAACACATGTACCAGTCTTATGCCTGCCTTACTCTTGGACTTATACTTGGCCGTTTGGGCCCCGTCAAGTATTCCTCACCTTGCTTATTCATTGTTGCTTATTCTTTTACCAATGCCATCGCATCGCTTACTTGATTTCTATTGTTAACTTCGCTGACTAATTGTTCTCTCCATTTCCATTCCATTCCAGCCGATTAGTCATCTCCTCTTGGCCTTAGTATATAAACCCTTCAATACCTGCATGTATTTCCCTATGCTAGTCTTACCTGAACTCCCACCTAAGTTCCTAGCTCCAATACATTGCTTCCTCCTCCCTTGTCCCTGGACTTCTGAGTGGGTGCTCTTATCTTAATCTCATCTCAACGACTATTGCCATTGATCTCCAAGCCTGACCTTTGTGGTAGTGGCCCGTTGTCTTGGTTGGAAAACCTCCAACACCTTTGCCTAAAGGGAAAACCCTTGATATGACTCTTCAGAAGACCGTCATCTTCATCCTTCAGATCTTCGCTTGTCCACACATAGGCTAAGCGTAACACAAGGGTCAGAGCTGATATATTTTAGTTCTCTTGCAAATATAAAGTCTTTCTAAAATGGCCCAACATTGGAACACTTATTTGAGCCAGCTAGAAGAGCGGAAGAGTTTGTCTGATGCATAGTATTCGTATTTGTTAATTGCATCTAAATTAAGTTTAGGGGATTCAAGGCATAGTTTAGTGTCAAAGTTTGGAGAAAGAGATGTGGAAGATATTGCTTGGATTCCAGTGGAACCAAAGCCTTTTTCGTTGCATTGGGATTTGTTAAGAATTGTTGTTTCCGTGAGTGTGGGGTTTTCTATTTTTTCAATGATTAGTTAGGCAATGCGATCACCTTTAGATACGTGGAATGGGGTGGAAGAGTGGTTGAACAGAATTACTCCAATTTCTCCCCTAAAATCAGCGTCAATGACACTAGCCATGACATTAATTTTATGCTTGAAGGCAAGGCCTGAACGAGGAGCAATTCTGCTGTAGGTACCAAAGGGAAGTTGGATTTTGACATAGGTGGGTATTGTTATAGTTCAGGACCCATACGCTATGCTTTTCATTTTTCTCCACTTAATCATACTTAAACACTTTCACTTTCGCAGTCACATGATCAAGTCACCTGACTTACTCCTTTTTTAGATCACGTGACATTCTACTCTTCTTCGTCATGTGACCGTGGGACAACACGTGACTCGAGTCTAGACCTGGTCCAGACTCTCGTCTTATCTATGATGTCACGCCTCACGGTTACCTTGCGTTTCCCTCATGTCTCCTTATCATTGACTTTCTCTCACTGGCCCTCAAGTATTTAGGACTCAGACGACCTACCCTAAACTCCCTTAATATCATATATATACCGTCCCCTCTCGTCGTCTCTTCCTTAGTCCTATTCACTTGTCTACCCTCCACTTGGGGCCTGGACTCTTGATTACTACTCCTTCCACTACCATTACACTTTGCCGCCTCATCCTCGTAATTGGATGCTACGTCGTTACCTCGTCTCTTTACCAATAAACACGTTCACTGTCACTCTCGTCGTCGTCATCGATACTCGCCGACAGTCTGTCGTCTCGATCCAAACACTCGTCAGACCTATAAACTAGGTCTTCCTTGTTTTAGTTCAGGTCCCATTACAGGTATAAGAGATTGGTTGTGGGTGGGGATGTCAAGATCCATTGTAGAGTAGAGGTCAAAGCCAGCAGCTTCAATGGAACCTTTGGTGGGAAGGCAGGCGTCGGGAGAGGTGAGTATAATGGGAATGGAGAGAGACGTTGATCAGAGTGAGGAAGGAGGAAAGACAGTGATATTTTCATTGAGCTGATCAACAGTGTCACTGTGGTCTGGTCGGTGGGAGAGTGCGTCCATGCGACTGTTCGTGGAGCCTGGTTTGTAAATAAGAGCATAGTTGAACTCCTGCAAGAGTTCATGCCATCGGGCTTGTCTCCTTGAGAGCGTTTGCGGTTTTTTCCAATATTCGAGATTTTTGTGATCTGTCCAAATCTCGAAATTTGTTTTTCCAATAAGATAATGGCGCCATTCTTCCAGGGTGCAAATGATGACCAGCAGCTCTTTCATAGACAGGGTAATTGCATTCAGCGGAAGAGAAGGAGTGAGAAAGGAATGCACAGGAACACCAGTTGTTATCCTCCTCTAGAACTGAGAGGATTGCGCCAGTGGCGATGTCGCTGGCGTCCGTTTCGATGCGCATTTCTTTTGTGGAGTCAGGGTAGGCGAGCAGAGGTGCCTTAGTGAAAGATTGTTTGAGTGTGTCAAAGGCTGCCTGCTGAGCTTCTCCCCAGACATAAGGGATGTTCTTCCGTGTAAGGTCATTAAGTGGCTGAGCTGTTTGGCTGAAGTTATTAATGAAGTGGCAGTAATAGTTACAAAGTTCAAGGAAAGATTGGAGTTGTTTCAACTTCATTGGGGCTGGCCAATTGAGGATTGCTTTGACTTTGTTGGACTGCATGCCAATGCCATCGGTGGAAACTGTCATGCCGAGAAAGTCAACTTTGTTGGCGTTAAAAATACATTTTTCTGGTTTGGCGTAGAGGTCGTTGTTGCGTAGTTGTTGCAACATCTCTTTGATGACTTCAGAGTGTTGGTTGTCTGTTTGGTTTTTGGTAAAAATACACATGTCATTGAGGTAGATGATGATGACCACGTACATGTCATTAAATATATCGTTCATCATTTGTTAGAAGGTGGGAGGGGAGTTGGTCATGCTGAAGTACATGACCACCAGTTCATAGGTGCCAAGGGGTGTGATGAAGGTGGCTTTCCATTTGTCACCTTCTTTGATGCATACATTGTTATATCCCCACCTAAGATCTAGGCAGGTAAACTTGTTAGTGCCCTTGAGGTGGTCAACCAAAGATGAGATTAAAGGGAGGGGATAGGAATTTTTTATGGTTCCATCATTCAAATAATGATAGTCCATAACAAGGCGTTTTTGCTAGTCTTTTTGGGAATAAAAAATACCAGAGCTATTTGTGGGGATTTTGGTGGGCGTATATAGCCCTTTTCTTGTTCGGAGGAGATGAAGTTGCAGACCTCTTCTAATTCAGCATCGGAGAGAAGAATGACACAACCTTTTCAAGGAATGAAGTCAGGTTTGAGATCGATAGTGTGGTCCTATGGTTTGTGAACCGGCATGCATTTGGATTCTTCCTTGCTGAACACGTCAAGAAATGTGTGATATTGAGGAGGTACTTTGTCAGCAAGTCCCTCTACAATGGAGCGGATGTTGGTATTCCAGATACCGTGAGTAAGGTTTGCTGTGTTGATTGCCTTGCAACTTGCTGTGCAGCAGGTAAAGAAGATTGTTTTATTGACCCAGTCAATGAGTGGATTATGGTGTTTGAGCCAATCATAACCTAGATAGATACTGTGAGTGCCAAGATCAGTGATCATGGTGTCAACACTCTTAGAATGTCCCTTGTAAGAGAAGATTAAGAAAACATAGTCTGTTATGTTACCATGTGAAGAGGAAGATCCATTGGTGTTGGAAATGGAACATGGGTGGAACAGTTTTTGGGTGGACATTTTCAACAAATGGACCCATTTTTTGTCAATGAACATGTGGCAAGCACTGGAGTCGAGTAAGGCTTTTTTGGATGTTTTTTTGCCATTTGGAGTCATTTTTGAAGTAAACCTGCAGATTGACATCGAATTTGTCTCCATCTGATATTTGTCTGTTCAGTATAAGGTTAAGGTCAGGGGAGGTTTCTGACAGAGAAGAAAGAGAATTTTTTTTGTTTTTTATCAACAGAGAATTAAGCACACTATTTTTTAATTCCGGTGCCATGCTCTTTTGAGATGCTCCTTCGGAATGTGTAGTAAGACTAGATAAATTGTTCAGTGAAATCTCGTCATCTGACCCACTGTCCATCTCCCCAAGCACAGAGAACTGGTTAAACATAGGAGAAGAAAAAGAAGAAGATAGAGTAAAGTTACAATGGTTGGAATGTTCAGAATGAAGGTCCTTTACCAAATGAATACCTCCCTAGTTCATTTGGCCTTGCCATTTCCCTTCAACCCTTCAGCGGCGAGTTGTTGAGCCTGTGTCGTAAACAGGTTGAAGTAGTAGGCCCTGGTTTCTTTGTTTTGCCAGGCTGGGGTGGAAGAGGTTGTGGTGGGGACAACGGGTAGTGCAGATGTTATCCCCGTCATTGGAGCAAGTTTGATCTCTCATACGTTGGTACGAGGGGGAATGTAGCAGGTTTTGCCCATAGTCGGGTTGAAGATGGGATGACTGTGGGGCTTCCTTGGTTTTTGCAGTTGGCCGATAGGTGACCAACCTCATTACAATTATAACACTTGCAGGTTTCAGTGTGCAATTGGACAGCCTGCATGTCCATCGGTGCCCCCCAACCAGGCCATGTACTGACCTCAGTAAATTGGGGCTCGTCCTGAGGTCTGGTTGGAAGGTTTTGGCGTTCAAGGCGCATGGTTGTGAACGTTTTGCCGATTTGGTCGGCTTTCTTTTGTCAAGTGGCAAGCATGTCCTCGATTGGTGGATTACGGATAAAGAGTTGAAAGTAAATTTGGTAGTCTAGCCGTTCTTTGTAAAGCCGTAGTGCGGCAGAGTCGGTGATGGCTAGGTTGGCATTCTTGCGGAGTAACTCGAACCGCTGTGTGAAGATCTCCACTGGAAGATTACCTTGTTTAAGTGCTACCAGGGATATGTAGGCTTTTTGTTTCAACACATTGATTCGGAAGAAGTTTTCGATTTCTTCCTTGAGAGTTGCCCACAAGGGCCATATAAGGGCAGACATGATGACAGTCGAACCTAGTTCAGCATATTTCTCCATGGTTATATGGGCAAAGTTTTCAGCTTTCCTGTTCATCCGCAGGAGGACCGCAGTGGCTTGTTGTCGGTTATCTAGCCCATCATGACACTGTACCAAAATTTCCACCCTTACCTACCACGAACGGAAGGTGTTGCGGTTGCCGTCCCAGGTGCCAGGCTCAGCAATTAATTTTGCTGGTAAACCAGCCCTTTGATATGCCAGAGGCAGATCGTTGAATAGTGGACTAAGTGGTTCGCCATCTGCATCGGTGCAATGATGAGGAGGGGGAGGAGTGGCAGTCTGGGCAGTGATGGAAGTTTGTAACATGCCCTGCATGGTGACCATGGCGTTAATCACGTCATGCCATGTTGGACTGTCTGGGATGACACTCGACATTCTAGGAGAGGAGGGTGCGATGGAAGGAGAAGAGATAGGGGATGTGCTTATCTATGGAGATATCAGGATGGGCAAGTCAGGGTGTCCTGGGACGTAATGATGAGGAGTTACCCGCTTCGTTGATGTGGATGTATTTAATGAGGTGGCCGAGATTGCATCGGTGTCAGTGGCATTTAGCAGGCAGAACAGTGACGGGAGTGGGGGAACAGTGATGATGGAGTTCTGCTAGGAGGGGAAACAGAGGTGCTGTGAGGACGGGTTCTAATAGATCGTCGATGTGAATGTACCTGTGGAAAAGAACTGTGTCGTCCTTGACAGGTAGGTTGTCATTGGGGTCGATGTTGTTGGGGTTCTCTGGCAACAAGTAGTTGGCGGGCAGTGGTGTTGGTTGATGGTTTAATGTGAAAAAGTTGAGGGCATTTTCCTCTGCTCTGTGTTCGTGGCGGTAAAGGAAGTGAGTGTGCATGAAAAGGTTCTGAAATGTATAGAAAGGGTGTTCAGGGAACAGGCCTTTTGGTAGTCCTATTCAAGTGTTGATGGATGTGAACCTTTTGAGTGAAGGTCAACCTAATACCTGAAACCGGATGAGAACTTGGACAAGTTAATCCTGCTTGTCGGCAGGAGTGACGAGGGAACTAATGGAGACGACAGTTTGTGAAGTAGTGTCGATGACGACGACAAGCGAGATGGTACAAGTAGATGATGGTATTGAAACGAAGTAGCGATGTAGCATCCGATGATGAGGATGAGGCGGCACAGTGCAATGGTAGAGAAGTGGAGTGGTAAACAAAGTGTCCAGGCCCCCAAGGGAGAGTAGACAAGTGAATAGGACTAAGGAAAAGATGATGAGAGGGAACGGTATATATATGATACTAGGGTGGTTTAGGGTAGGTCATCTGAGTCCTAAATAGTTGAGGGCCGGTGAGGGAAAGACAAAGATAAGAGAACATGAGGAAACAGCAAGGTAACCGTGAGGCATGACATCATAGGTAGACGAGAGTTTGGACTTGGTTTGGACTAGAATCATGTGTTGTCCCATGGTCACGTGTGAGGTCACGTGATCCTAAAAGGGGTCAAATCATGTGACTAGATCACGTGACTGCGAAAGTGAAAAGTGCTAAGTATGATGAAGTGAATAAAATAAGAAAAATGTAGCGTGAGATCCAGAACTATAACAATACCTAGGTTGAACGAGTGAACAGACGGCGACGACGGTTTCAGTCTCAATGCCGACAGGAGAGAGGGCGCGATTAGGGCAGGTCGTCTGAGTTCTAAAAGGTTTAGGGTAGGTAAAGAGAAGCAAGATAAGAGAACATGTGGAAACAGCAAGGTGTTCATGAGGTGTGACATCATAGATAAGGCAATGGTCTGGACCCTTGGTCTAGGCTAATGTCACGTGATCCCCAGGTCACATGATTGGTCACATGACATGGAGTGAAGTGAAGTCACATGCCTGTACAGTAGAGGAGTCATGTGATTGAGGTCATGTGATCTGAAAAAGGGAAAGATGATAAGTCTGAATCGTAGAGTATGAAAAATTGAAAATGAGACGTTACGGGTCCTGAACTACAACATTCAGGAGGGTGGTAAAATTTCACCACCCATCTTGATTAGAATTACATAATACCAATGTTTTTTGTTACATAAAATGAAAGCTCTAAAGTTGCTATTTGTCTCCAGATCTCTAGTTAGTCTTCATATCTTCAGTATATAGTAATAAGCTCTAATATCAGCACAGGCTGGAGTGATTCCAAACTAACTCTAATGCACTAAGGCTCTAGTCAATGTTCAAATAATAATCTGAAACTCTAGGAACTTTGAAAAGCCCTTTGGGCAGATCTGATCAATTAAGGGCTAATTTGATGATGTTCTAACTTGGGGTTTAAAAATAAATGAATAGAATAGGAGATAGAATACATATTTGAATACCTTGAAATATTAGCAGATACTGACTATAGTCTTATTTCTTTAAAAGAGATAGTCAGTTGGTTACCATTCCTTTGTGTAGAAGATGAGATACTGCTACTTTTCATTGCCAAATAAGCACAAGCAGCAATGTGTTATGATAAAATTCCTTCTTTCTCTTATAGACAGTCTTCTCCATAGCTATCTTTCTCATAATGGTAGGTCATTCCCATTTTTTCATATTATTCTAAGGTATTCTCTCTCTCACATGATTCTCTTATATACCTGGTGACCCTGCTGTATTCTATACTCTTGATTTACACAATACATTATACCTTTTTTATATCCTCAGCGTTCCTAAGTTCTCTGTATCTTAACTTAGTGTTTTCATTAATGAATCCTTTGCCTTCAGCTGATCTCTTTGGATGTTGTTGCACTTCCTTACAAGTGTCATAAGAGCATTAGATCTTTGGATGATGCTTGAAATGTGTGTTTTGCATCACACAATAACACTCTTCTTTGGGATGTTATATAGCTTAAAATAGTTTATTGATAACTGCCATGGTATTAAAGCTGAATGATACAAGCTGTATCAGATGTATGCTGTAAGAGTTGAATTGGATAGTGTGAAAAATATGTATGAGACATACAAAGTAAACCAAGTATGATGTTGCCAATTATAATATAATTTTTGTGTAATCTGCACACAGCTATAGTATGTATAGGAAGATTTCTGCTCAAGTATCAGATGTGACTTAGCCTACTAGCAGAAATGAAACCCAGGCCTTTTTATAATTACTTGTAGTATTGACAATTCTTGTACAAGCCTTCAAGTATCAAGTTTTACAATAAAATCTGACACTAATGCTAGTGGCACCATCATATGCATTTACATACATTAGTACCTCAAGTAGCTTTTCTATAACTACTAACATTCAAAAAATATTGAGAGTAGGAGATATCAACAAGTCAGTTAAGGCAGTGATCTAAAGTGATTACAGCTACTACCTATGATATTGATATTAAAGTTATATTATACATCTGACTGAAACCAATATCATATTCATTATATGAATACTTAATGGCTACCCTATGTTAGAAATGCTAATATGGACTAAGAGGAAAGTTTTTTGCTTTGAGTTGATTAAAGGAGTTGAAAAATTATGATAAACAACAACAGACCCCTGTATATGATTTGTTCTGTTGTTGATAGTCTTTTGAAGAATTAAGCCTAATAGAAAGACTTCATTTAAGCATAGCATAGTAAAATTACTGAAATGTGTGTATTGCTATACAATGATATAGAATTCAGAGACTTAGATTGTGAATGAGTCTTAAGCTTCTTAATCACATTACACAAGACAGAGCATAAATTTTGAAGAATGGGTTGCTTAACTGAAGCATATTGGTAGTGTTCTAAAAGCCTCATTTACCATTCCATTGTCTGTATTAGCAATCATTTGTGCATTACTACCCTCAATATCAGATCAAAGGTCTACAATAGCATTAGCCAATTGGAAGAGGACCTTGGTTAAGATCTAAAATATAAAGAGTATTATTGCTATTGTTAGACATTCTTCAATTCTTGCTACAGTATGTGTTATCTTCCAACCAGATTCTAGGTATTTGTACTGATAGGTAATGTAAGTGATAGGAATAAGAGTATAGGAAATATAAGTACCATAAAAGTAACAAGTAGGATAATAAAGGGTGAAATAGGGTCTAAGAATCTAACAGTCCTCCCTTGTTGTTTTAGTTGTAAATATACTAAATATATTGATCAATAGAGGTAATATTAGAAGGATCTTTCCTATTATTTTAAGGAATAAAAATTTATAAAGTAAGGCAAATAAAAGCAATGGCTGTAAACACCACAAAGAAATGGATGGGACATTGTGGGTTGAAGTTGGCAATGGTCCACTGATACATTTCCCAGCTGTATAAAGAGGATAATAGGGAGACAGCAACATTGCTTAAGTTGAATTTTAAAAAAGCTATAGTCTTGTGAAGGACAGTATGAAATTCCTATAAATGAACAGAGAGAGCACTTCAATTTCCTTGCAGATCATTATAGACAATCAACATGGCAGAATTCTACAGAAAAGCATCATAAGTTTTCTATGCAGATAGCTTTGAGGGAAGAGCAGAATATAAAGGGGGGTTCAGTGCACTAAGTGTTAACCATACATCATGCTTTACCTAGGTTGACAGAGCTCCATAAGCATTGATATGGTTGATAATTTATGGAATATAATTGACTTTGAGAGTTTGTAGAACATTAATTAGTACATGAAAAAGAAAAGAGTTAATATTTTCAGCATGAATGTGAGTATGGGTCACAATTGACTGGGCTGCATTGGCAGCAACATTCATAAGTGAACATGTTTCAAAATTTTAGATGAAAGGTGGCACACATCTGCATTGATGATTTAGGCTGCTTGACTACCATATCTGCTAAAATGGAGAGGCTATACAGTCCTAGTGCAGAAGAGTGCAAACAAGGGTTATGCAGATGATGACCAATGACTACCTAGATGAGATCTGCTAGGATAGTTGTGGAAAACAAGAGGGGGTGTTATGAGTCTTTTCAATCGTGGATTGTTTTGTTTTTAAAAATAGCATATTCATAAATAAGTAGGTTATCATTATCCTCATCTACATATTCAGAGCATGTTTCATCTATGACACATTGAATAATGAACTTCTTGACATTGTTGATATAGGTTTGGACTACAATTTGAAAGGCCACATAAGAAAAATGGGCAGTAATGTTGGATATATGTGCATTTGGGAAGAAATATATCAAAGTGTATGCTTCAGTTTGAAATAGCCAAGATACATTTAGTATAAGTTAGTTGAATAAACAGAGGATAGACTATTAATATGTGAAAGGTAAAATGTGCAAAGATATCATTCTCAAAAATGTGCAAATCCACATGTGGTGGAAATGTATGAAACTACATATAAAGGAATTACATGTACATTATGATATTGATTCCCATAGGTCAACTATTGCATGCATTTTAATAGGATGATAGGATTATATATTCCATTTTCAATTGTCTATTTCACTATGCATAGCTTGACAGACCCTTTCTTAAGTATGTTGTGAAGAACAAATTTGTTTAATAAATAAGAGAATTCATCAAAAATGATTCCTAAGAAGAGGTATACACAGTTTATGAGACTGCATTATAGGATGTTTGGAGTACCTATGTGTGTGAAATTAAGAGACTACTCAAGGACAGTGATGATCTCAATAATATATGGGTTAACAACTTTGCTGGTCTGAAGGCCCAGCATTATATAGGTTCAAATGTTCTCCAAGAGAACTATGATTGAATATGTATTCCATTGAAACATTCCTTGGATTATCTAATACAACAATCAGTATGAGAATGGTAATATTTTACAAGCAGACAATGAGTCTTACATTCTTTTTGAATGGTATTATGATATTCTTAAGCAGCTCTAGAAAAAATAGATGTTTTTATATGTTTTGGAATGATGTGATCATCAGCTCATAAATGGACCTTATTAGCATTTGCTGAAACATTAAAACTTGTTAGCAATATATACCATCCATCTTAATACTTCTTTTGTATATGACTGACATTAAGTAACTAGATATTTTCAATGCACATTAATTGTGGTAGTGATCTATCTGCAACCTTAGAAATGAAGCATCAATGTGGGAGTTTATTAATAATGTTCAAGTTGTGGTTCCTATTTTTCTAACATAACCCTAGATAGGGAGGGATAAGTGATGACCTGAAAGATGAAGATGAAGATCTTTCAAGAGAACAACTAGAAGGGGTTTTCTTAGATGAAGGTATTGGAGGCTTTTCAACAGATGATGGGTCACTACAACAAAGATAAGACTTAGGGATTAACAACAATAGCTATCAAGACAAAGTTATAAGAGGTGTCCACTTGAAAGTAAAACAAAGATTAGAGAGAGAAAAGATATATTAACTAGGAACTCAGGTGGAAGTTCAGGTAAGACTAGCATGGGGAATACACCAGGATGTCTATGGGTTTATATACCAAGACCAAAACTAAGAATGGCTAGAAATAGAGAGAATAATTAGTTAGTGGAATTGAAAAGAAAAGAAACAAAGGATGTGATGGCATCAGAAACAGAACTAAGCACAAATACTGTAGGTGAACAAGCATAAATATTATCACAAATCTTTATTTTTATATTTGTTCATTTTTCTCATCAATTTGTCAATAAAAAGCAATGAAAAGCCTAGAAATGATGCCAAGACATTTACATAGATCAAGCATGATTTTGAAAGTGGATTAAGGACTGTGATTAGAGATAATACATATTTCTAGAAAGCCTATGATTGTGATTTTTCCAGATATTATTTAGATATAACTATGTGGTGTCCATAATAATAATGGTTTGATGACAGAGCATGAATTTGACTTCTTTAGACAAATGATTAACAATGGCAAAAATGAAATCATATCCTTCAAGTTAGGAAAGGTAAAGTCAACTGATATATCATTGGTTGATGGGGATATAAACAGTGAAGAAATAAAGCATCTAATAACTGGGATGAAGCAGACAAGTGCAGAGAAGTAGTAATATTCAGGAAGTGTATTAGGCCTCCAAGGGAGAGTAATACAAGTGAATAGGACTAAGGGACAGATGATGAGTAGGTATGGTTTATATAGAAACTAAGGTGCTTTAGGGTTTGTCTGAGTCCTAAATAGTTGAGGGCTGGTGTGAGAGATAGAATGTTAAAAAAGAAAAGAAGTAAACATAACAGGAATATGCAGAAGGCAAGGTGTCTATATGGCATGACCTTATAGATAAAACAAGAGTTTAGACTTAAGATCATGTAGTTTCCACAGTCACATGTAGAGATTATGTGATGAGGAAGAGCAGAATGGCACATAATCTACAAGAGAGGTGAAGTCATGTGACTTGGCATAACTGGGAAAGTGAAAATATGTTAAGTATAAAGTTTGGAGAAAAATAGAAACATAGCATATAGGTCCTGAACTATGTATAACACTAAAGAGCTGTGAGAAGAGCTGTTTGTTGTTTTTAATGGATTTGATAAAGGAGAGTGGGGATAAAATTACTATAGTAGAGGCAATCACAAAGAGTCTGGATAACAAAGATATGGAAAGCTAGATAGGCATTGGCCATATAGGCTTGGATGAGACCATCCATAGTGGACCTAAACTTAACAAGGAGGTCTATAAGAAAGATACAATATAAGTCTTCTAGAAATGTGGTCATGATGTTGTTTGGATTTACTTTAGTTCCCTAATGAGAAGGACTTTTAGAAAGAATGCTCACAAAAAGACTACAGCATTCCAAAGGTCTTTTGTTCATCTTTGAAGGGAATGGTGTCTTTTATAGGCAAAAAGAGTAAAAGAAGCATGGTGGAGATTGCTTTTATGTTCCTATATGTTTTTAGCTAAAAAGTACCTTTTGCATATGGTGAAATACTGATAGTTGCCAGGGTGATTTTTGTGTATAAGAATAGAATCCAATTTATATTCTTCTGTGTTATCTATGATATTAGAGGAAGGTCTGGAAAAAAAGTCCATGTGCTTCAATTTGTTTAAAGGTGAATAAAAGAGAAGTATAGAAGGTGTCATGTACCTTACATTTGATGGGGAGTTCCAGATGGCAGATGAGGGTGAATAGGACCTGAGATATTTCAAAGAGTCCCTATTGTTTAGGGGCAAGTTGCTTGAATTGGTAAGGGATGCAGAGATTCAAAGCTTTTAGCCACACTTTATCACTAAGTTTATAGAGAGAATATCATATGATCCTTTTGTTATAGTGAGATAAGCAAAGCCATGTGCAGCAAGGGCTTCTTGAAACCAGACGAGAACCTTTAAGAATGAGTTCAACCTTTATGTGATAGGTTGGACGAGAGAACTGATCAAGACGACACAACAGCAGTGAGTGTCAATGAGCATGTGAATGATAATGGTGAAGTGTTCTGATAGGATAATAACAATGTAGGCGTGAAGCATCTGATTATGAGGATGAGATGGCAATTGCTTGGGTAGGAGACAAGAGTGGTATTCAAAGTAAAAGCCCCTCAAGAGAGAGAATACAAATGAATAGGACTGAGGAACAGATAATGTAGACATATGGTTTATATATGTAAGTAAGGAGCTTTAGGGTAGGTCATCTGAGTCCTAATCAGTTGAGGGCCAGTGTGAGAGGTAGAAGAAAGAAGTAAGATAAGGAACATGTGTAGAAAGCAAGATGTTCGTGTGGTATGACCTCATAGATAAGATGAGAGTCTGGACTGGGTCCGAACTCGAGGCCACATGGTTCCCATGGTCATGTGCAGAGATCACATGACGAGGAAGAGCCAAATGTCATGTGATCGGAAAGGGGTAAAGTCATGTGACTTGGTCATGTGACTGTGAAAGTGAAAATATTGTTAAGTACAAGTTTGAAAGAAAACTGAAAATGTAGCATGAGGCCCTGAACTATAACACTACCCGCATTCACTAGCTTCAAGATGTAGTCTCGAGTTGGTGAATTCCAAATAGAAGGGGCCAAACAGAGAGAAGAGAGATGTAAATTGGTCCAGAGATATCCCATGGATAGGACATGGAGCTACAGGATGAGCTGTGTGAAAGTCATTTATAGTATCTTGGGTGTGTTTGAGATTAATGGCGGGTTCCCAGGTGCGATCCACCTCATCCCATCCTTTCCAATGGATGAGGTATTGTAGTTTTCTGCAGTGTAGATGTGATTGGATGATATAGTCCACTTTGTATTCTACATGACAATCTTCTGTCAGAGTAATAGTGTTGGGTTTGTAAATGTTTTGCCCAGCTAGCAGGGCTTTATAGGGTTTTACGTGGGAAATACCAATGGTGGGATAGATAGATATGGAAGACGGAAGGACAAGGGTGATGGCATTAGGGAGTATGATGGAGATACAATAAGAGCCAATGAATGTTTGAGTTAATTTATGAGTAGGATAGGGGAGGGAGAGGTGATCTGTGGAGAGCCAGACAAGATCTCTGATAGAATACATGGGGGCATTAGAGTGCTTGGATTCTTGTGCATGTGATATCCAATTGCGCATCCTCTGAAGCATTGCTTTGATTTTGTCATGGAAGTCACCTAGGTTTTTGGTGAATGACCCCTCAGGAGTCATAGTGGAGACTGTGGGTTCTGATCCCATGCGAGGCAAATAGTTACATGTTACTAAGAACAGCGAAGTACCAGTTGCCGTTGTGATAGTATTGTTGTGTGCGAATTGGGCCATCTTTAGCATCAATGCCCAAGAATCCTGATTTTTTGCCATGTAGGCTCATAGATACATGAGGATCTCCCAATTGACCCTTTCCATTTGTCTGTCCGTTTGTGGATGATAGACTGTGGACAGTTTCTGCTGTATGCTGAGGACTTTGCACAACTCCTTTGTAAACTCCGAGACAAATTGTGGTCTCCTGTCAGATAAAATAGTGTTAGAAAGTTTGTGGAGACACCATATGTGATCTCTAAATAAAGAAGCTAAGTCTAAGGAAGAAGTAGTTTTCATACATGAAGGGAGTACGATTTCTTTGGAAAAACAGTTCACAACGACCTCTATAGAATCAAAACCATTAGAAAGGGGAAGTCTGGTTACAAAGTCAATGGAAATGTCCTCCTATGGATGGGAAGCAATGGGAAGGGGCAAAAGCTTTCCTGCCAGTGGCTTTGATGAACCCTTCGTGAGGGAGCACACCTGACAGTGTTTAATATAGGTAGAAATGTCTTTGGCAGCACCAGGCCACCAGTAAAACTTTTTGATAGAATGAATGGTATGGTTGCAACTAGGATGATCAGCGACTGGTGAATCATGAAAAATGGAAATGAGTTTGTTGCGAAGGGAAGGGGGCATGAAAACAATGCTGTTAGAATTTCTGAAAAGTCTGTCTGTCACATAGTACTCGTATTTGTCAACTGCATCAACATTTAACCTAGAGGATTCCATGCATAATTTAGTTTCAAAATTCAAAGTGAGAGATGTGGAAGAAATGGCTTGAACTTCAGTGGAGCCAAATCCTTTAGTATTATGTTCTGACTTGTCAAGAGTCTTTGATTTTCATAGTGTTGGGTTTTCTATTTTTTCAATAATTAGCTGCACGATGTGATCGAATTTAGAGACATGGAAAGGAGAATTGGAATGGTTGAAGAGAATTACATCAATTTCTCCCCTATAATTAGCATCAATGACTCTGGCTATGATGTCAATTTTATGCTTGAAGGTGAGGCCTGATCATGGTGCAATTCTCCCGTAGGTTCCAATTGGGAGCTGGATCTTGACATGGGTGGGGATGAGTTTCTGATTGTGGGCAGGGATGTCAAGATCCATGATGGAATATAGGTCAAAGTCTGTGGCAAAGGAGGAGCCCTTTGAGGGTAAGTGAGTGTCAGGGGAAGTGAGCTCAACAGGAATAGATAAAGAAGAGGAGCAGAGAATATCTGAAGCAAAGATGGTGATGTTCTCATTCAATTTATCGATGGCATCACCATGATCAGGGCAATGAGAGAGGGCATTGGCACATCCGTTCATGTTGCCAGGTTTGTAGACAAGTGTATAATTGAACTCTTGAAGGAGTTCATACCAGTGCGCTTGGCAATCAGAGAGCATTTGTAGCTTTTTCTAGTATTTGAGATTCTTGTGGTCTGTCCAAATCTCGAAGTTAGCCTTTCTAATTAGATAATGACACCACTTCTCAAGAGCGCATATAATAGCCAGCAACGTTTTGTTGTAGACTGGGTAGTTGGATTCAGTGGAAGAAAATGAATGTGAAAGAAAAGTGCAGAAGCACCATAACTTATCCTCCCCTAGGACTGATAATACCACACCCGAGGTGATATTGCTGGCATCTGTTTCAACGCACATGTTTTTGATGGAGTCAGGAAAAGCCAAAAGTGGCACAGTTGTGAATTGCTTTTTGAGTGTGCCAAACATTTTTTGTTGTGCCTCCCTTCAGACATAAGGGACATTTTTCTTAGTGAGGTTGTTAAGGGGGCAGGCAATCTGTCCAAAACCATTAATGAAATGACGATAATAATTACAGAGCCCAAAAAAAGATTGGAGTTGTTTTAATTTAGTAGGTGCTGGTCAGTCAAGGATAGCATTGACCTTTTTGTGGCCGCATACCAACACTATCAGCAGAAACAGTCATGCCTAGAAAGTCAAATTTGTCAGTGTTAAATACACATTTTTCAGGTTTTGCATAAAGGTTGTTCTCGTGAAGCCTACGGAGAACTTCCTTGACAACCTCCGAATGTTCCTTGTCAGATTTGTTTTTTGTAAAAATGCATATATCGTTGAGGTAGATGATGATGACGGTGTACATGTCATTGAAGATGTCATTCATCATCTGTTGGAAAGTTGGAGGAGAGTTAGTCATTCCAAAGTACATAACCACTGGTTCGTATACTCCGAGTAGCATTACAAACGCTGCTTTCCATTCATCGCCTTCTTTGATGCAGACATTGTTGTAGTCCCATCGCAGATCTAGGCATGTGAATTTATCTGTGTCCTTGAGGCAATTGATGAGAGAAGAAATGAGGGGAAGAGGATAAGAATTTTTTATTGTACCCTCATTTAAATACCTGTAGTCCATGATGAGGCATTTTCTGCCTATCTTTTTGGGAATAAAGAATATGGATGCTATTTGTGGAGACTTGAAAGGGCGGATATAGCCCTTCTCTTGCTCAGAGGCTATAAAGTTATGAACTTTGTCTAATTCAGCATCAGAAAGAAGAATTACCTGACCCTTTTTGGGTACAAAGTTGGGTTTAAGGTCAATGGTGTGGTCCCAGGGTTTGCGAACCAGCATCCATTTTGATTCTTCTTTGCTAAAAACATCAAGAAATTTGTAATATTGGGCAGGTATCTTTTCAATGAGGCCCTCTTTGACAGAACATATAGAGGCATTCCAGATGCTATGAATGAGGTTTGCTGTGTTGATCGTAACACAGTTATATGTGCAGTAACAGAAATTGATTTTTTTTCAACCCAGTCAATGAGGGGGTTGTGGCATTTAAACCAATCATATCCTAGATAAATTTTGTGAGTGCCCAAATTTGTTATCAAGGCATCAACTCCTTCTGAGTGACCCTGATAAGATAAGACTATCAAAATGTAATCAGTGATGTTTCCATGTGACGATGTGGAGCCATCGGCGTTAGAAATAGAGCAAGGAAAGGATAATTTTTTAGTTAGGATACCTAGTGATTGTACTCATTTTTTGTCTATGAAAGTCTGGTAGGCGCTAGAGTTGAGTATGGCTTTTTCTGATGTTTTTTGCCATTTTGTTTCAATTTTGTAATAAATATTAGTGACAATTTCTAATTCATCACCATCTGGAATGATTCTGAGGTTAAGGTCAGTAAGGGAGGATTTTGAAGAAAAAGATTTGATAGAATTTTTTTTATTTTTTCTAGGAGAATTAAGCACACATTGTTTTACTTCTAGTGCCGCATTCAATTGAGACACTCCTTCAGAAGGTGTAAGAGAACTATACGAAACAGACTTCAATGAGTCTACATCAACTTCACCATCCATCTCCCCTAAAACTGTGAAATGGTTATGAGAAGGAGAACAAGAAAATGTAAAAGAAGAAGTATTGTACTTGGCTGAGTGAGCACCTCCCAGGTTCACTCAGCTTTGCCTTTTCCCTTAAGTCCATCGGCAGCTAGCTGCTGGGCTTGTGCTGTAAACATATCATAATAGCAGGCTTTTGCTTCCTCTGTCTGCCATGGCAGGACAGATGAGGGCACTGGCGAAAGCATGGAGGGGGATGGGACAGGGGTGATAGAAGTGGTTGGGGCGAGTTTGATCTCACAGATGTTAAAGTGTGAAGGAATATAATGGGTTTTGTCCATGGTGGGATCAAATACCAGGCAACCATGAGGATGGTAAGGTTCTTTGCAATTTCACGATAGGTGACCAACCTTATTGCAATTATAGCATTTGCATGTTTCTGTTGTTGACTGGACGGCACGTGTGTCCATAGGAGCTCCCTAGCCCAGTTAGAGGCCGACCTCTGTGTATTGAGGCTTAGTGTCCTGTCGGAGTGGGTAAAAGCTCCTTTCGAGATGCATGTTGGTGAACCTTTCAAGATGCATGTTGGTAAACCTTTTTCCCAACTCTATCACCTCCATTTGCCATATTGCCAGATTATCCACAAGTGCCAGTTTGCAAATGGAGAGCTGGAAGTAGATGTTATAGTTCAGCTTCTCCTTGTATGCTCTAAAGGCATTAGTGGTAATAGCAGAGATGCCCACATCAATCCTGTATAGTTCGAACTGCTGTGTAAACACCTCGACAGGCATAGACCCTTGTTACAGTCTTATAAATTTTTTGTAAGCCTTCTCTTTCGGAATGTCAATCCTGAAAAACTCTTTGACTTCCTTTTTGAGCTTAGCTCAGGTGGGCCATCTTCCAGCATTGTTGGTTGCAGCCTGATATTTCTCCATGGTGATCCAGGCGAAGGTTTCAGCTTGGCCAGTCAGTACTGCAGTGGATTTTTGTCGGTTGTCCAATGTATCATGACATTGGACCCAGGTTTCAATTTTTGTCCACCAGGTGTGGTAGGTGGATTGGTTACCATCTCAGTAGCCTGGTTTAGCGATTAACTTTGCAGGGAAGGAGAAGAAGGGAGGAGTGGTGGTGGGCTGTTGGAGTGAGAGGGATGTCTGCAACAATTGTTGCCTTTGTTGCATAGTGTTCAAGATATCCTGCCAGGTAGGTATGGTAGGGGCAACTCCTGACATTCTAGTGGGCGATGGTGGAAGAGAGGGTGAAGAGGAACGTGGAGATAGAAGCTGGAAATTTATGGGGGAAACTGGGATGGGCAATGCAGGAGAGAGTGGGGCCAGAGAACAAACACTTCTCAGAGACCTACTTTCACTAGATGAATATATCTTGGATGTCGGGCCTTTTTAACACGAGGCTGGCATTGTTAATGAGTAGGGATGGGAGTAAGAGTGCAAGAATGTGCAGGTTCTGTTATTGGACGAGCTACAATACTTGCGATTACACTTGGACTCACTTATGAACAGTTTACTACAGACGATCTTATCTTATCTTATCAGATAACGTCACGTGACTGGTCATGTGATCATCCGGTTATCTGCCTTAGATCTTATCTATTACTTACCCCTAGGAGAGTCATATGATACTGGCACGTGACATGCTGACATAGCAGTCTAGGTCGACGATGTCATAGTCTAGACAATAATGTCATCATGACATCATACCTCATGTCCACCGCATGGACTCTTTCTATACTGGCCCTAGAGTACTTATCTCACACCTGCCCTAAAGGCATCCTTACATATATATACCGCACCATGTACTCTAGTATCCCCCAGTCTATTCACTTGATTCTTACCCGGTTCCCTACGTCTGAACCGCCTGGGCATCACAGTGGAGGGCTATTCCCTCTTTGCCAGTTATGCCACTGTAAAAGGCTCTCTACGATGTCTACGCGACTCCTCTATCATCGACTTCACCATCGCCCTTGATGGGCAGACCTTTATTTAAGGTTGAAGTGATGCTCCGCAACAGCCAGAGGATCATCCTTGGAGGAGGAGCGGATGTGTTCTGAGAGGGAGATGTCAATCATGTTGACAAAGAGGGAAGGAGGGAGGAGGGTGACTCTGGAGTTATCAGAGTTGTCGGTAGAGAGGAGGTCAGGGCGATGAAAGAGGGCATCGGGACCAGCAAGGAGTTTGCCAGGAACATGGATCATTTGGAGGTCAAAGTCAGCAAGGTCGAGTAACCATCAGGCTTGGTGATGGTTCAGGGCTTGAGGTTGGCAAAAGTACGTGAGGTTTTTGTGGTTGGTGAAGACCTGGATGGAAAAGGGGGAACTATGGAGATATTGATGCCAGGATTTGAGAGCACAGATGACAACGAGGAGTTCGCGATCATAGATATCATAGTTGCATTCGGCGGCAGAGAAGGATCAAGAGAGGTAGGAACAAGGGTGCCAGTCACCATTGGTGTCCGTCTAGAGGAGGATGGCACCCGAGGCAAACTTGGAGGCGTCAGTGGCGATGGCAAAAAGAGTGGAGTGATCAGGAATGTGGAGGATGGGTTTTGACTGAAAGAGTGTTTTCAGTCGGTCAAATGCTGCCTGACAGGTAGGGGTCCAAGACCAAACAAGGTTTTTCTTGGTTAGGTCAATGAGGGGATGAGCGATGTTGGAGTAGTCAGGGATGAAGCGATGATAGAAGTTGGTGAAGCCAAGGAAGGATCAGATGTCTTTGGCTTTAGAGGAGGTAGGCCAAAGAGATATTCCCTCAAGTTTAACAGGGTCCATGGCAAGTTGACTGGGCTTTACAATCATTCCAAGATAGTCCACCTCAGTGGTGGTGAAGGTGCATTTCTCCAGTTTCAAATGGAGATCAAGTTCCAACATTCGTTGGAGGACTCGGCGGGTGCGTTCAGTGTGGGTGGTTTCATTGGGAGAGTAGATGAGGAAGTCATCCATATAGATGACTTTTGTTCTGAGGGCTTGACCGGGTCTAATGAGAGTACAGAGTTTACTCAGTCTCGAATGGTAGTACCAGACTATTTATTCACAAACCTAATGAGAGTACAGAGTTTACTAAGAATCATTAGTAAAATGATAAAGAAGTCTAAGTAAAAATAGTCTCACCTCAGTCTCAAATTGTTATAGTTCAGGACCTTACGCTGCGTATTTTCACTTTTCTTCACCTTATCGGATTTAGTCGATTTTCACTTTCGAAGTCACGTGACCAAGTCACCTGACTTAACTCTCTTTAGGATCACGTGACATTCTGCTCTTCTCCGTCACGTGACCTCCCACGTGACCGTGGGACAACATGTGACTCGAGTCTAGACCCGGTCCAGACTTTCGCCTTATCTATGATGTCACGCCTCACGGTTACCTTGCATTTCCCTCATGTTCCCTTATCTCTTTCATTCACACACCGGCCCTCAAGTATTTAGGACTCAGACGACCTACCCTAAAGCACCTTAGTATCATATATATACCGTACCCTCTCGTCGTCTTTCCCCAGTCCTATTCACTTGTCTACTCTCCCTAGGGGGCCTGGACTTTTGACTACCACTCTTCCTACTACCATTGCATTTGCCGTCTCATCCTCGTCATCGGATGCTTCGTTACTTCTTTGTCTCAATACCAACAACCAATTCTACCATCGTCCTCGTCGTCGTCTACGACACCGCCTCGTCTTCCGTCATATCAATAAGGTCACGCGTACACCCTATCAATTAGGTTGTACTTGTTCAGGTTCTCGAACGGTTTCACAAATGGTAGTACTAGACTGAGGTGTGACGAAGGAAAAACTCCATACTTCTAAGGTAAGTGATTACCTAATACATCCTTGTTGTCCATGCATCAGCAATTTACAACAATGACAAGCCATCCTTCAGCGATTATATCACGGAAGGAGTCATTCATAAAGCATTGAAAGATTGCAGGGGAGTTACAAAGGATGGAGAACATGACTGTTGGTTCGAAGAGCCCTTTGTGGGTTACGAAGGCGGCCTTCCATTGATGGCCATCTTTGATACAAACATTGTTGTAGCCCCAACAGATGTCAAACTTAGTGAAGAGTTTAGCTCCCTGGAGCTTGTCAAGGAGGTCAGAGATGAGCAGAAGGGGGTAGGTGTCATGGACTGTTTGTTCGTTAAGGTAGCGATAGGCTTGGCAGGGATAGAGACCTCCATCCTTCTTCTTGATGAAGAAGAAAGGTGAGGCTTGTGGAGAGTTGGAAGGAAGGATCTTTCCAGAAGCAAGGTTTTTGTCGAGGAACGCTTTGGTGGCCTTCCTTTCATCGGATGAGAGAGGGTAGACTTTCCCAATCTTTGGGATGAACGAGTCTTTGAGGTTGATTTCGTGGTCATAAGGTCGAGAAGGAGGTACGTGGTCATTTGCTTCTTTGGAAAAGACCTTGGCAAATTTGGAGTATTCAGGGGGAAGGGTGACTTCAGGCTTTTCAGCTGCAATGGCGAGTTCAGTGGAGTTTGTGACTTTTGCCACCATGGGAGAGGAGGTGGGAATGAACCTAGGACCACATTTGGAGATTCGGTTGATGGTGTAGTTGGTGTGTGCACGGCAGAGATACATGTTTTCAGATTTGACCAAAAGGTAGTCATAGAGGTGCGAGTCATAGATTGTGTGGACGTTGACGTGTTTGGGTGGTTGAGAAGGGGTTTTGTAGTAGGATTTGTTGTGTCGGGTGATGTTGGCAACAAAGGAGGTGTAGAGAAGTTTGGACTTATCGATAGACTCATCCAAGGCAAGGGTACAGGTGGCCCAGTTGATCACAGGGTTTGCTTTCGAAGCCAGGGAAGTCCAAGGATGGCATTGACCTTTCCTAAGGCCATGACGTAGAAGGTCACTTGTTGAGCGAGGCCTTCTATGTTAACAAAGAGGGTGCAAGTGCGAGAGATGATACCATTCTTGTTATAGGAATGGTTGGCATTATGAGCTTGGAATTGTCTCTCGAGTTTGGCAGTAGGAAGGTTGTGTTTGCGGATGAACTGCCAATCAATGCAAGATAGTTCTGCACCACTATCAACTAGGGTGCGGGTGTCGATGGTTTTCATGGTGTGCGAGGGTACGATGAACTGGACGGGGATTTCCATAGATTTGGAAGCAGTTTGTACAGTTACAGCGGCACAAGTACAGAGAGGGGCTCGCGTCGATCAAGGCTTCTGTTTTAAAAATCCACAGGTGTGAAGAGGACATGGCGAACATTTCCTTCGTCATCGTCATCATCTACTTCCATAAGTTTGGGAAGATCTTTATCATCATTCTTTTTGATGGTTTGGACCTTCTTGGGGTTGTTAGAGAAGTGAGAGCAGTTAGAACTGGAATGTCCAGGTTTTCGGCAATAGAAACAGAGTTTTTTCTCAATGCAACGTTTTTGTTCATCAGGGGTGAGCTTAGTGACGCAGATTACATCAACGTCCATGGCGTTGGGGTCTCTGGTTTTAACAGTAGGTGAGAAGAAGGAGAGGTGGGAATGAATGAGCTTTGAATTATATTTGGTGATTTCATCGGCACGGTCCTTCTGTGTTTGGAAGTGGACAGCCTTGCTATACCAGTCGGTGATGATGGTGGGGACGGTGTCCATAGCCATAATACAATACATGAGTTCTGGGGGAATGGCTACAGAGTAGTAGCCAATAAGAACGTTATCATCGGTGATCTTGGCTTGAGAGACAGCATTTTGGAAGACGGCGGTAAAACGGGTGAGGGAGGGGTTGTAGACGAAGGCACTGTCCTTTCACTTTTCACAAATCATTCACTTGGTGGAGAGCCAAGCGATGGCGTTGTTGGTGATGTCATGGTGTTTAAAGGCAGTTTTGAACTTGGTGATGAAGGCAGAAAAGGTTCCCATGGAGATGGTGGAACTGGTGATGGTGGAGTTATGGAATGTGGAAGCCCAAGGGGTGGCTGACCCCTTGATCATGTAGGAGAAAGTGAAGGCGATCTTCTTTTCATCAGTGTTGTAGACTTCCTTGTTGACTTCAAGGTAGAACATGACAGATTGGAGCCAGGGAATGGCTCGTTGTTATCGGACGAGCTACCTTACTTGCGATCACACTCGGACTTCACTACGAACGGTTTACTTTCTTTCATCTTATCTTATCTTATCAGATAACGTCACGTGACTGGTCACGTGACCATCCGGTTATCTGTCTTAGATCTTATTTATA
>JBBPRT010000053.1:0-33559 GCA_038093175.1 Boletus hoseneyae
CCGGTATACTCGCCAACTCGGCAGAGGTCAAACGCGCCCGAAAAGAGGCCATGGGCCGTCTCGGTCTTGACTTCCTCGACAGCGTCGGCGCTGCAGACGATATGGACATCGACAAGGAACTGGCAATCGAGCCAGACCCCGACCCCACCAGTGACGTCGATGTGCCAACAAAGAGAGAAGACCCTCCATCCTCCCCCTCTCCCATGGAAGTCGACTTCAACCTCAGAAAAGACCGCTCCCCACCAGCCCGCTCCCACTCCAGCACACCCGCCATTCCTTCTCCCGTCACCCCAGCTACCCCAGCGCCAGAACCTGAGGACCTTGGCAGCCTCTCTGCTCGCGAGCGCAACCGTCTAAAACGAAAACGAAAACTAGGCAGCTCTGCATTCGTCGCTGCCCCCCCTCCACCCCCTTCTGCCTCCGGTGCGCGCTACAACACCGCCCCCGCCGGACCGTCTAACAAGTGGGTCATCATGTTTCATCCATTCTCTTATTGACTGTCCTGTAGAGCACGCCTTTTGTCCGCCGAGGCACAAGATCCCCCAAAGTCGCGCCTGGACAGCCCGGGTCCTTCTACTAAACCTCCCCCTTCAGAAAAGGTGGTCATCGACCCTTCAAAGGGTGGAGCCGTTTCTCCAAAGTCCCCTCAACAATCCAATGCCCTTCAAGTTCCCCAAGGCTCATGGGTATGGGGCGGCATCGTTAGTCTTCTTGAAGTCGATCTCTTCTCCCCTACATGGGAAACACGCCATGGAGCAGCGATGGCCTTGCGAGAATTACTCAAAACACAGGGTGCATCCGGTGGGATGAAGGGTACATCTTTTCTGGCGTGCCTCTATCCCTCTGCTAATCATCCTTTACAGATGGTGTTGCATCGGAAGAGAATGCCCGTGCGCATGAAGAGTGGTGCAACCACTTGGCGGCTAGGCTTCTTTGTGTTTTCGTTCTTGATCGCTTCGGAGACTTTGTTTCCGACCAGGTGTGTCATATCAACCTTCCTTGCTCAGCTCCGTCCTTGATGCGATTTAGGTCGTAGCACCTGTGCGTGAAACGGTCTCTCAGACCCTCGCCTCTCTTTTATTACACATGCCGCTTCGTTCCGTTGGCCATGTACACTCCATCCTTCTGCAAATGATAAGACAAGATTTTCCACTCCCTTCAACGGCCAAAGCACGCAAAAAGGATGATCGAAACCATGTCTGGGAGGTGCGCCATGCCGGTCTCCTAGGGATCAAGTATGAAGTCGCGGTGAGAAGCGATCTGTTTGACGCGCCAAAAGATGAAGAATCGGGTGATGCTGGTAGAGCAATTCTGACGGAAATCGTGGACGCGGCTGTGCTAGGGTATATCAACTCCCCATGTTTGACCCCAAGGTCGCTCAATGTTCTTCTCAGGCTTAGCGATCGGGATGATGACGTCCGTGCAGTAGCTGCAACCTGTTTGCTACCCGTAGCAGGTCACATAGTGGAGCGGCTACCAGATTTGCTCGACAGAGTTTTGGCTGTACTGTGGACTTGTTTGCGGGACATGAAGGATGACTTGAGTTCTAGTGTTGGTGCCGTCATGGATCTGCTCGGTACGTGCTATTTGTGTATCGTTTCCTTGAACCCATCCAATTTTCGCCAGGTAAATTGGTCACCTACAACAAAGTTATCGACATCCTCAGTGATTCAAATTTATCGTGAGTGGTTAAACCGCTCTCAATGCCTTGACTAACGTCTCGATCAGCCTTCCGCTCACAGACCTCGCACCAACATTATTCCCATTTTTCCGGCATACAATCCCGAATGTCCGACTGGCTGTTGTGAAGACCTTGTCGTCTTTTATGACAGTCTCATCGCTTCCTCGAGACTGGATAGCAACTCCATTTTTGCGTCTCCTTTTCCAGAATCTTGTTGTTGAAGAGCGCTCAGACATTAGAACTGTATCACTCGCTAGTTGGCGAACAGCACTTGAAGTCATCTCGGGTGTGCCAGGTTTGATAAAGAAGATAGTGAAGCAACAAACGGTCCTTGAATGGTATGCTGTCATGATGACGCCTCTCGGCGTTCCGATCGACACGTTAACATTTTACCATCCAACGTTTGCGGAGGATGGAACAGATGTGGTTCCCGAGAGACACAACGTCGACAAGAACATGATCGTTCAAGACCTGTCCCTTGTCTCACCAGAACTTATATTGCAAGCTCGAATCGCTGCAGCAATCGCGCTTGCCTACTTAATTATATACTGGCCCCCAAAGGTATGTCATCGTGCATAACGTATACATCTACGTGGCAATTAAATCAAATTTTGTAGTCTATTGATGAACTATTTCAGCCTATTCTCGTTCACTACATGGATTCAACCAGCATGCTCCAGAAGTTCCTGGCTGCTGTAGTCGCAGAAGAATGGGCACACGCGTACGACACGTCGACTCCCCCTGGCCCAATCCTTGACAACTTCCCTCTCGCTGGCGAACTCAGCGCAAGAGCACTTGCTTTCCTCCAAGCACCACCTCCAATCGCGTATCATGAAATGGCATTCACTCTTCACCGCATACATGCCGAGTGCTATTCACTCCTACATTGTTTCTCGAGTGACTGCAAGATCCCCATCTCTCTCATCCCTCACCTCGGAAACGAGATCGATATCACGGGTACCAGATCCGAGGGGTTTACCATTGACACTGCCCATGAGGCCGTGGGCGCCATGTACACCAAACTCAAGGACAGTCTTGGCAGGACGAAGAAACGCGAATTAGGTGTTATTGCTGAGAAGAGACGTCAAGTTGTGCAGAGTATCGAGCAGTATGTTGAAGTGAAGGCCCAACATGACGCACGTGTTTCGGCTGCATTCGCAGCGGCGTTCGTGGCGTTCAGAAGCACACCAGACAAGGTGAGCCCCGTGGTGAAGGGTATCATGAACGGTATCAAGGTAAATTCAGGATTGTCGCCTCTGGATAATTGCTGAAGGATGCATAGAACGAAGAGAACCTAGATCTTCAGAAACGTTCCGCAGTTGCTGTTGCCAATTTCATTGACTTCTGTGTGCAACACAACATCAGCCAGCCCCCTGATAAAATCGTAAAGAACCTCTGCACGTTCCTCTGTCAGGACGTAGATCAGACGCCGACATTTGCATATTCGCGGACAATCTATAAAGGTATTCTTACGTTACAGACATGGTCAAAAATTGCCGCAAACAGGGGAGGGAAGGAGACGCAAGAAAAGGGAGAATCTGCCAAATCAGAAGACGAAGCTGCGAAGACGAAACTATCTAGAAGGGGAGCAGGCCTTGCGTTTGATCGGCTATCAGCAAAATTTGGACCGCGTCTCCTCGAAGCCATTCCCAAGATGTGGCAATCTATGGCTGGTGGTCTGTTGAGCGCATGTAGTGCAGGTACGACCAAATCATCGTCCATGGTTGCACCGGTTCTTATCATCATGGCTTGAGCAGAGTCTCCCCAAGAAGCGGACGTTTCCATGGAAAAACAATACGGCCAGGATGTCATCGACTCCTTGAGTGTTCTCGAGGCTATTTCCCCCGCACTGGACCCTGCATTATGGCCCAAGCTTACCGAGTTGTTCCCTGCCATCGCCATCGCTCTTCGCAGTAAGTTTGCGATTATCCGGCAGACGGCTGCCCGATGCTTCGCCACCGTTTGTGAGGTCATGACTGCAGAAGCTATGCGTTTTGTGATAGAAAAGCTCGTTCCGTTAATCGGCGATGCCATCGTGCTCTCAAATAGGCAAGGAGCCACGGAAGCCATCTATCGTGCGTTCTTCAATACCGCCAGTATCTTTCGCGAGACCTGCGCACTTACTACGTCATGTTAGATATTGTGCAAAAGCTTGACATCAAAGCACTTCCTTATGTTATATTCCTGATTGTCCCTGTACTTGGAAGAATGAGTGATCCAGACGACGATATCCGATCAACAGCAACAAATACGTTCGCATCGCTAGTGAAGATGGTTCCACTAGAGGTAAATACTTTGTATTGGGAAAGCATCCGTTTTTAACGACGCATATAGGCTGGTTTACCTGACCCACCTGGTTTCCCAGAGGAGTTGCTGAAGCGCCGACAAGAGGAGAGACAATTCTTGTCACAACTACTTGACGGGAGCAAAGTTGAACCTTATGTGATACCTGTCAAGATCAACGCAGAACTACGCAAATACCAACAAGAGGGTGTCAATTGGCTCGCCTTCCTCGCCAAGTATCAACTCCACGGTATTCTTTGCGATGGTGAGGTATTTTTTGCTGCCCGTTCCCACTTAAGCTCACAAGCCACGGTATCCGTAGATATGGGCCTTGGAAAGACACTTCAGTCGATATGTATTTTGGCAAGTAAACACGCTGAACGTGCCAAGAAATACGAAGAGAGACAGTCTTCCGACTCGGTTCACCTACCGTCGTTAATCATCTGCCCGCCGACGCTCACTGGACACTGGTATTACGAGATTTTGAAGTACGCGGAAAACCTTCGACCCATCCTTTACACCGGAAGTTCGAAAGAGCGATCAAAGCTGCTCTCCAAGCTGGCCACAATGGACGTTGTGATTACCTCATACGAGGTTGTTCGTAACGATATTGGGAGTTTGGAAGACATCAATTGGCTCTACTGCATTCTTGACGAAGGGCATGTTATCAAGAACGCGAAGACGAAATTGACAAAGGCAGTCAAGGCTATCCAGGCGCAACATCGGTTGATCCTTTCGGGAACCCCGATCCAAAACAATGTACTGGAACTATGGAGCTTGTTTGATTTCTTGATGCCTGGGTTCCTCGGCACGGAGACTTCGTTCAATGAGCGGTTTAGCAAGCCTATTCTTTCTGGTCGAGATGGAAAAGCGAAGTCGGGCGAAGCTGGTAAGTCTATCACTATTGTAGTCTTTCGTGAGACTGAGGCCGAATTTCTTTGCAGCCGCTTTGGCGCTAGAAGCGTTGCATAAACAAGTTTTGCCCTTCCTGCTCCGTCGCTTGAAGGAAGATGTGTTAAATGACCTACCGCCAAAGATTATTCAAGACTACTACTGTGAACTCTCAGACGTTCAGAAGCTTCTCTATGACGACTTCTCAAAATCGGAAGCGAGGGCAGAGGTTGAGGGTGTCGTCCGATCGACCACCGCAGGGAAACCCGAAAAAGACGGCGGCCAGCAACACGTTTTCCAATCATTGCAATACCTCCGCAAACTTTGCAATCATCCCACGCTCGTTTTGAAGACCAATGGCGACGCGGTCGCGGCAGCTCTAGCCAAGGTCGGCTCCACCATTGACAAGTTGAGCGATATCCAGCACGCGCCGAAGCTGCAAGCACTACGGTAGGCCGTTTTAACGTTGTTTTGAGGCTTACTCATCAACATTTTCAGTCAACTTTTGAGTGACTGTGGCATAGGAGGTGCCTCTGCAGTTACTGCCGAGGGGGGCAAAGCCGAGTCGAGTGAAGCGGTTTTAGATTCGCCGAGTGGAGCATTCTCTCAACATCGTGCTCTCATCTTCTGTCAGATGAAGCAGATGGTGGACATCATTGAACACGACTTGTTCAAGCAGTACATGCCCTCTGTCACGTATATGCGACTGGATGGTGGGACGGACCCGAACAAGCGTCACGCGATTGTCCAGACGTTCAACTCTGACCCGAGTATCGACTGTCTTCTATTGACTACACATGTTGGAGGGCTTGGGCTTACCTTGACCGGGGCTGACACGGTCATTTTCGTGGAGCATGACTGGAATCCGATGAAAGATTTGCAGGCCATGGATCGAGCTCACCGTATCGGTCAGAAGAAAGTTGTCAATGTTTATCGACTCGTCACGAAAGGGACCTTGGAGGAGAAGATCATGGGGTATGTGCAATATTTTCGAGGTTACAGTTTTGGCTCATTTACTATGCAGGTTGCAACGATTCAAGCTCAACATCGCTCATTCGGTTGTCACTCAGCAAAATGCTGGTCTTTCCTCCATGGACACTGACCTTGTTCTGGATCTCTTCAAACGGACATCGCAAGAGGAGGACGCCGCTACGGCAGCAAAGAGGAGGGCGAGGGAGACGAAAGATACGGCTAGACCCGCCGGTCAGAAGAATCCCCTGCAGGGCCTCGAAGACCTCCCAGCGGAGGATGAGTACGAAGGCTTGGATCTCTCGAGTTTCATGGGCTCTCTAGGAATGCAATGAAGCTGCTCACGTCAATCATTTCATATGGACGTTTTTTTGGTTGTTTTCAGTGATGTCCGGTACGACTACATATGATGCATCTATAGTGAACCGTAACGATACAATCCGATAATGTATAACATAGATTTTATCTCTGTAGAGTTTTCTTGTACTAATCGTTGACCGTGGTTGGCTCGGTTGCAGTGAACCTCGTTTGTGCCAAAACATCATGGCGGCGACCTCTGGCATCGGAGTATCCGAGGAACTCGCACAAACCTTTTCCGCTGCTGTCGAGACGAAGAACGTCCGATTCATTAAAGTCGACATTCAGAACGGTGCGAGCTCGTCCCCATCATACCAGCCGAGTGCGAACCTCATCTGCAGTGGTCGCACTCGCTAGAATCCCTCGTTCCAGTGGCATCGGTTGATGTTTCCAGCTCCTTCAACGACGATCTTGCCCTCCTTCAAGATCATCTAGAGGAAGACGTCCCATGCTACATACTCGCACGACTGGATGATCCACCATCTGAGTGGCTGACAATCAGTTACGTGCCCGACGCTGCCAAGGTCAGACAAAAGGTGATCATTATTCTTTGATTGAATTGCATCGTTGCTCAATGACTGATTAGATGCTCTACGCTTCGACTCGCAATGCACTAACGAAATCCCTTGGATCGACTGTATTCACGGACAGTCTGTTCGCCACGTCCAAGTCGGATGTCACGCCGGACGCTTACGCTGCCCACAAACGGCACCAAGCTGCTCCCAAACCCTTGAGTGCCAGAGAACAAGAGATGGCTGACATCAAGGCGGCCGAAAGGGAAGCAGGTACTAGCTATGAGGGCAGCAGAGGCAGACAGAATCATCTTGGAAATCAGGAAGTCGGCTATACGTGGGCCGAGGAAGCTAGAGAGGCTGTGAGGGAGCTGCGCGCTGGGAAGGGTAATCATCTCCTGATCCTGGTCAGTTTTGTTCCGTACGATGTCGTGCTCGCTTGCACTGAGTCACATTGTTCTAGCAAATAAACGAGTCGGAACAGATTGTGTTGAGGAATAGTGTGCCGATCGACAATGTTGGTGCGCTATCCGTGAATATTCCTCCCTCGGATCCTTGTATGTGTTGATGTGGCTGCTCCTTGGGCGCGACCCTAACGGTTCCATAGCCTACTGTTTGTTCGCTTGGCAGGACGTTTCACCAAACGGACGTGACATTGGTTGGCAAACTCCCTTGACATCGCGCGGTTAATGCTGACGTTGATCCGGAGTAGCGTTCATCTATTCCTGTCCAAGCACATCACCGATCAAGTCCCGCATGGTCTACTCGACAGGTGCCGTAGTCATCTTCAGACAAGTGAGAGAACTTTTGGGCGAGGAGCGTGGCTTCGCACTTGCCCCCAGAAAGATAGAAACCTCCGATCCTAGAGAGCTGACGGAGCCCTTCCTCGAGGCGGAGCTCAACACGGGTGATGGGAGAGGTACTACTTTTACACGGTCGGCAGTGTCGAATGTCTCGTTTGCCAAGCCGAAAGGGCCAGGAAGGAGACGTTGATGTGACTCTGCTCGCTTTACTTGGGTTGTATTGTACACGTCGAGGGTCACCCGACTACCATCACGTTGCGGATGAGCTCCGCTTTTCCCGATGTTTGCCAAGCTACTAATAGAACTTGCACACGGCACGCCGTGTTCTTGAACTCGGTCGCTGTTTCCGGGCTCGTCAACGCCAGCGTTTCACCATGTTGGGCATGCGGGTTCAGAAAGCGGCATTCACGCCCGTTGTCCTCAGAGCACGCCTTGTACTGACTCGGAGTTGCAGAAGTTACAGCACACCTGTGCGGACTCCTCGATCAAAAGTATGGGCGTCGGCGGACGAAGCAGTCAAGAGCGTCAAGTTTGGCGATGTGTTGCTTTGCGGAGGTGAGTCTTACATCAAGTCGTCGTCATCGTGACCACTGACCCGACGCTTGATAGGATTCGGGCTTGCCGGCGTTCCAGGTGCGGTCCAGATGCCAAGTAGCCATACTACTGTATATTCATTAGTCTCTAGATACCCTCCTCGCTGCTTTAGTAAAGCGAAAGGACGTCGGCAACCTTACTGCCGTCTCCAATAATGCAGGAGCAGGCGACAGCGGTCTTGGTACGCATGAGGCCTACTGCACACAAACCAGCAGACTCAGCTTCTTTTAGGAAAGCTATTCAATGCCAAGCAGATAGACAAGATCATTTCATCATACCCAGGAGGGTTAGTCTATCATCTCTCCCAGCCGCTGCACTTCGAATGATTTTCATGTTCTTGTAGGAATAAGGCCTTTGAAGCATTGTATCTCAACGGCCAAGTTTCATTAGAGCTTTGTCCTCAAGGCAGTCTCATAGAACGCATACGTGCTCATGCCGCTGGAATACCCGCATTCTTCAGTCCTACTGGCGCTTCCACTGCAGTTGAAGAGGGTACGATACCCACGAGATACAATGACGGTGGCTTCGCCAAAGGCGTCAAGATACCAGGCGTGAAGAAAGAGACACGTGAATTCGATGGTCGCAAGTATGTTATGGAGACCGCCATCGCTGGTGACGTCGCGTTCATTAGAGCTTGGAAAGTCGACGAAGTCGGGAACTGCGTTTTCCGGTGAGAGGAAGTGTCCGAGCGTCGGATTGACAGTGCCTGAACATCTTTTCTGCAGATTCGCTCAAAATAATTTTAGCACTGCTATGGCGAAGAATGCTAAATTGACCATCGTCGAAGTAAGCTGGTGATCTTGTTACTCGTGACTGTCATTCACCTGGTCTTTAGGCTGATGAAATCGTTCCTGTCGGCTCCTTGGATCCTAGTACGATCCACATTCCCGGTATCTACGTGGATCGCGTGGTTCCCGCCACCGAACCCAAACGTATTGAGTTTGTGACGTTGGCTCCGAGCGAATCCGCCGGAGAAAGCGAGCCGTTGAGCACAGAGAAAGCTGCTGCTTTGGCGCAAAGGCATAAGATTGCCAAACGGGCGGCGAAGGAGATCCAGGATGGGTTTTATGTGAATCTTGGCATCGGAATGCCAACACTTGTTCCCGAACACTTGCCAGAAGGTATACACGTTTGGTTGCAAAGTGAGAACGGTATCCTTGGAATGGGTCCCTACCCTACCAAGGGACAAGTTGACCCGTGAGTACGATGTTATTGATGGCCTATTCGTTTCCAAGTCGCTGACCACGATACGAAGGGACCTCATTAACGCTGGAAAGGAAACTATCACGCTCGTACCTGGTGCATCGATCTTCGGTGTGTGTGTCTCAACGACATGTTCCTTTTAACTGACGTCGTGGGTAGATTCCAGCGAGTCCTTTGCGATGATCCGCGGCGGCCACATCGACGTTGCGATTTTGGGTGTCAGTTTATCTGACCTTCTTTCTTGTCCCCTCGCTTATATGTTTACAGGCGATGCAAGTTTCTCAGGCTGGCGACATTGCCAATTTCATGATTCCAGGCAAACTAGTTAAAGGTACATATTTAAACCTAAACTGCTTCGTTCGGCACACCACCCGTGTTTCTCACCGAATCATGCGCCGTGTGCAGGCATTGGTGGAGCTATGGACCTTGTCTCTAACCCCGACAAGACCAAGGTGATCGTAGTGATGGAGCACTGTGCGAAAGACGGCAGTCCAAAGATTCTCAAGCAATGCAACCTTCCCCTTACTGGAGCACGGACCGTGAGCCAGATTGTCACCGAACTCGCCGTCTTCAATGTGGACCGAAAGAACGGCGCGCTGGAGCTGGTAGAATTGCAAGAAGGAGCTTCTTTGGAAGAAGTCAGGGCAAAGACTGGCTGCGATTTCAAGGTCTCGCGAGATCTGAGCAGACTATGATTGCTCAACATTTTCTGTGCGTAAGGATCTCGAAGATGGTTGTAATAATATATCCCTTTTACCATCATCACATCGGTCTTGGTGGTATTCTGGCAACACATCATCGAGTGGAAACCCTCTGACAATATTCTACTTCATAACAGTTCGTTGTGAGTCCATCCTCATCTAGCTTAACCCCGCACTCACACGAGTGTCACGTGGTTCAGTATTGAGTGAAAGATGAGAGCTACAAGCCGAGCCGTGATGGTTATTCCTTCACCAGGTCGGCCAGGCTTTCGCTAACAAACCTTACCCTGAGAGTCTCCTTGCATTGCCGGAGCCGTACGGCAAAGTTCTTCCAGCAAACGTATAAAGGTATGGACGCACTGGGCAGCAGATCCAAAATACCTGCCTTGACTCCTTCCGATATCCTCCGCTCTTTTGCTTTCTCATGAACACTATCCTGATGCTGCCTCGAGTTGGCTTGAGGGCCGAGCTGCGCGTATTTTCGTGCCGGCTTCGTGGCAGGAATTACAGTGTCGCGGCGTCAAGTCTGAAAACACGCAAGGTCTGGGACTCAGCTGATGAGGCAGTCAAAGATATCAAGACGGGTGATGTTATTTTGAGTGGAGGTAGGTCTCCTACTAGCCAACGCTTGTCCAACACTGAGTTTTGCGTCCCATCTAGGGTTTGGACTATGTGGTACCCCAGGCGAGTGAAGTAGTCAGGACCGGAGATCGGACTGGAGCTCAAGCCTCTTTATAGAAACGTTAATCACTGCTCTTTCAAAGAGAAAAGATGTGTCAGGGCTCACAGCTGTCTCAAACAACGCGGGCTCGGGGGAGGGTGGTTTGGGTAGGTGGCACTTTTGAAGCCAACGTGACCTGCTTGCCGATCATTTCCAGTCAAGATGCTCAAATCAAGACAACTGGATAAACTGGTCATATCATACCTCGGAGGGTCAGTCCCGTCCCCTTCTTACCCTGTCGCAGTAACAACACGTTTGCTGACTTTGAATAGTAACAAATACCTAGAACAGATGTACCTGAATGGCAACATGTCGCTGGAACTTGTACCTCAAGGTACCCTCGTAGAGCGCATGAGAGCGCACGCCGCAGGGATACCCGCGTTCTTCACCCCCACCGGGGCTTCCACGGATGTTGAAACCGGCGGAATACCCATCCGCTTCAATGCGGGCGGATTTAAAGACGGCGTTAAGATTCAGGGAAATAAAAAGGAGTTTAGAGTGTTTGATGGGAAACGATACGTCATGGAACCAGCGATCGCGGGCGATGTTGCTTTTGTGCACGCGTGGAAAGCGGATGAAGCTGGGAACCTTGTATTCAGGTACGTTTGTGATTGGTATGGTTCCCCGGCTGCCGATCTGATGTTCTCGCGATAGATATGTTGCGAATAATTATAATAACGTGATGGCAAGAAACGCAAAACTCACTGTCGTAGAGGTATTTAAAGAAAAAAACTTTACATTGGCTGTCGCCTCAACTTTCACACAGGCCGAAGAGATTGTGCCCATCGGCACTCTGTCGCCAAACGCGATTCACTGTCCTGGTATCTTCGTCGACCGGATTGTTAAATGCAAGGAGCCCAAGCAGTTCGAAATCTTGGCGACTGCTCCTCCCCCATCCGCGAGTGGGGCGACGGACCCCAAAATCGAGCAGAGCACTCGTCGCAGAATAGCACGACGTGCTGCGCAAGAAATAGCAGATGGCTTCTATGTCAACCTCGGTGTTGGAATTCCCACTTTGGTCACCGAATACCTTCGTCCTGGCATTAAGATCTGGCTGCAGAGTGAGAACGGTATCCTGGGAATGGGTCCATTCCCACTGTCGAAGGACAAGGCCGACCCGTTAGTGCCTATATTTGTTTCCTGCAGCACCCGCTGACCGGGTCGAACTCTTTCGTAGAGACATTACCAACGCTGGAAAGGAAACTGTGACACTGTTGCCTGGTGCATCGGTCTTCGGTAAGCAGGAATGCCTGTGTGATTAGCGGACACTGGTTTGACCGACGAATTCGACAGATTCGGCAGACTCCTTTAGCATGATTCGCGGCGGCCACATTGATGTTACCATTCTTGGTGTACGTCCCTAACCCTTTCCTGAGAAAATGTATCCTGACGTCCCAGCAGGCTATGCAAGTATCTGGGTGTGGAGATATTGCAAACTTTATGGTCCCAGGAAAACTCGTGAAAGGTGAGCCCATTTGAACGCCAGTCTCCACGGCGCTCAAGGTGTACAAGGTATTGGTGGTGCGATGGACCTCGTATCGAACCCGGACAAGACGAAGGTTATCGTCGCGATGGAACATTGCGCCAAGGACGGCAGCCCCAAGATCGTGAAAGAATGCACGCTTCCCCTTACGGGTGCTCGTGCAGTCAGCCAGATCATCACAGATCTCGCGGTCTTCGATGTAGACAGATACAGCGGGGAACTTCACCTGATGGAATTCGCACCTTACGTGACCGTGGACGAAATCCGGGCCAAGACGGGGTGTGACTTTATCGTTTCCAAGAACTTGAAGCAGATGCAGATCTAAAAAGGTTGTCGTAGAGATGAGGTGTTTCTTGGGACGTGTATCATACTATATAGTGACCGCCCTCCACGGCGTATTCAGTGTTCGCGTTTCGATATTTCTGCACGTGTAGGATGGAAATTGAACTTGCTGCGCACGATGCCGTTTTGTGGAGCTTACTGAAAATTTGACGAGGCAAGCTAGCAACGGTAACTTGAAGTATCATACACCTTGGCAGTGGCGTGTAGCAAATACTCGCTTTGACCAGGTTTAGCACCACCGCTTGGATCTCGTCTCTACCGTCGACAACAATGAACTGGCTGGCCAACTTGTTCGCCGCTGGCACCAAACAGTCTCTGCGACGAGGTCAGGCAATGTCGAGCACCCGCGAAGCCTTCTCCCTCCCAACCACGTCTCCAGCATTGCCTGCACACCCCGATGCGTTCAGCCCAGATACCCTGCAGCCCCCGGAGCCCCTCAGTCCAGCTTATACCTACCCTCCGCAATCCCCCATGAGTGCATACGGTTATGTCCCGACATCGTGAGTAACCACCCCATCCCTCTTTCCTCTCTCGTCTCAGCGCACACCACTAGCTTGCGGTCGCGGCCAACTTCTTTGCTTCCTCTACATAATATACCTTATACTGATGCAATGACACCACCGCCGCCATATCCGCCATTAACCACTACATGGAATCGCATAAAAGCCTGGCTTACCCGGGAATACCCAGAGCTAGGCGACACTCTCAATTATGGAATTCTTCCTCAAGATTTGGCGCAAATAGAGATGCAGTTTGGTTTCGCGCTCCCACAGGCAGTTCGAGAGTCGTACTCGGTCGTCGACGGTCAGGAGGCCGAGTCTTCCGCGGGGTGCTCCGAGGGTCTCTTTTTTGGACTGTCGCTCCTGCCTCTTGAAGACGTCCTAGAGGAGTGGAGGTTCTGGAGAGAGGTCGACGACGATCCGACGACTGGTGCTAATCCCCGTCTTCGTAGCCTCATGCAGTCGATACCAGACGGCTGGATACGCAAAGAGTACTCGCAAAGAGGCTGGATACCCCTCGTGGTCGATAAGGCTGGCAACTACATCGGCGTAGATCTCAACCCTGGAGAAGGCGGAAGCGTCGGACAGGTGATCGTCTTTGGTAGAGACTTTGACACTAAAGTTGTCCTTTGGTGCGGCGACGGTCCTGGCGGTTGGGCAAGGTGGTTGTCGAATTTCGCGGATGAATTGGAGAGTGGGGAGGGTTATGTGTTCGAACAAGGGAATAGCGAAGGTGAGGGAAGTGAGGATGAACTCGGGTACGAGGCCTACTTTTATAATGGCAATGGGCGGGGGCAAGGAGACGGTGGGGGCGAGGGAGGTCCAGGTGGCTTGCGGATGTCTGGGCCCTACAAAGGATGGAATCCACTGGAAGCATGGGCTGACAAGAGCGTCAAAAAATGGCATGAGGCAGGGCTTTTGCAAGACATTTCATCGCCTGCAGAGAGAGGCAAGGTAGTCACCAGAATTCCGCAAAGCAGATTCTCTTGGCTGACTTTGCTGAAAATCCTAGGCCCCTGACAATCGCGGTCTAGGTGTCCTGAACCTTGACGAGTCGGCGGCGGTGGTGCCCATACCAGTCTTCGGGAAGCAAGTCAGTGAAGAGCCATCTGCACTTGCTGACGACACCAAAGACGATACCCGTGGTGTTCCTGCCATATCGGTTACTAAGCCACCAGCCCCTCGACCTGTGAACTTGCCGAGTGTAAATGATGTTGTACCGCTTCCTTCGCCACCGGATTCGAATCGTTCCTCCGTAGACGTCGACCTCGAGGCTGGCTGTGGTATGCAGCGACTGGTCAATGACGACGTCATTACGAGCAAACCATCAACACGAAAAGCAACGCCGCCCGACATAGTCTCCCATGGTGCCGTTTCTCCTCCTGAACCATCTCCAATGGGTGAGGAAGACACTGACTTGCTCACCGATGCTGCTCCTTTGGAGATTGCTCTTAGTCCCTCCTTATCCGTCAGGCCGGATCTAGCCCCAATATCTCAGGTAGTGGTCGATATCACAGAACCGAGTACATCATTGTCACCCACACAAGAGGACCTTCTTGCAAACTCCACCGTTAGGCTAGTTGGTGGCGGGTCATCATCCGCCGTGGACTCGACGGGTCTCGATGATGCAGAGGAAGCTGTTGTCTCTGAGATTCCTGCTACCGTTGTTACAAAGTCCGGCGAAACGTCCTCCAAAGAAAAGACCCACGACAATACCAAGTCATCGAGTCTTTCGTCCTTCAAGAGACTTAGCGCTCACCTGACAAGCGGGAAACGGAAAAAAGACTTTGTCAATAGTAATAGTGTCAAAGAGGTACTATGACGTCCCTTCATTTTCATTGCGCCCCTTCATATTTGGATTAGTTCGACATCCATGTACGATGTGTTTTCATGTGCAGGCTTATCTCGTGCACCAAGTCTAACACATTCCCCTGTTTTTAACTGGACTCATCCTGCTTCCTTACGATTCTCTCTTAAATCATGATATCCCATCATCACATTTCCCCCCCTGAGACAATTCCTCCACGAGTCATAGCATCTTTCCCTGTTTCTTCTTTTTCCGTTGTCCGTTATACCCGTTCGCTTAACTGCATGACGTACACTTGCGATCTCACTAATGTATGTTCCAAGGGGCTCAGAAGGAGTTTCTTGGAGAATTTACCAACCCTTTCTTAGCCTCTACTGGAACTACCCTGCGGCTCGTAGTATACACTGGTCGTCAATGTCATTATTGCCACAACTTCGATCACTTAGTACAAATTGCCTCAGGCTATGTCGATCACTCCACCACGGTGGCGCCGCCGTGACTACTTCAACTTGAAGGGGGAGTGTCAAATATATTCGCCTCTTGAAACTCGCCGGCAGGGAATGGCCAAGGAGTCTGAACACACTCTGTCCTTGTCACCTATGGACATATGTCTTTGACATGAAATATTCCGTTTCGCCCATTTCCAAATACCACTTCGTGAGTTCAACCTTCAACTTGAAGTACTAGTACGAGGTGACGTTGGACCGACTCTCTTTCTCAGCCCAGATGCACCAGCACCGTAGAAAATCGACTCCAAAGTCTGAATTTTCCACTCTTGTCAATGGGCACGGAATACCCCAGGCGGTCTCGGGTTTACGGATGGGTCGGTCGCACGACGCGAGCAATCGCCTCTAAAGAGTCACCGCATTAACAACTTGAGCCTGCGCGCGCGGTGGTTCGTGTCTGGCTCGTTTTCTGCAACACGACTTGGAACGGCGCAAAACAATTTGAAGCTTCAAGGACAACGAAAACGGAAACGTCGTATCCCAGATAATTGGATCCAGTGGGTCGCCTTGTCTGGGTCCGACTTCACCGGTAAGAATCAATTGCAGACCAACGGACGCGAAGCCAATACTATCTGATATTCAGGTGTTCGTCTGGGTCTCGTGGATGTGCACCGAGTTGAATGGGTGGATGCTCCAAAATGAATGCCCATCGCAATAATGAACCCGGCATACTTGATGCTCGTCAGCAATATCCTTTCCCCTGTGAATGTACTGACTCGGAGGTGTCGCCAACTCGGAGATTCGGTTCATGCGGCCGCTCAGTTTTGTGCTTGTCCAAGAAAGACTACGATATATCGCACGGTAAAGGTCGAATATCACCCTCGAATTTGAGGACTTGGTTGGTCATTGTCAGTCTACGTTTTCTCACATTGTGGATCTGATCGTCAGTCATTGTTAGACCTCATTTGAGGGTGATAAGTGCGCCACTTACTTCGTGATGTGGCCCAGATTGTTTTGGACCGCTAGATCCGACACCGTAGTCTCCACCCTGCGTAGTCATAACGAATATCTCGTGAAGGGACTGGGAAACGATTCACCTATAAGCTGGTCGCTTGCCTTGTCCCCGTAAAGCTTATTGACGAGCAGCACATAGTGTCGGTTGTCTCCAGAGAAACGTACACCTTTTTTGGTTTTCAACGCGAGATCATGCCATGGAGATAATCCACTGTCCTGGTCTAAGACGCCATTCACGGTTCGACGTTTTGAAGTGTAGGAGAGGTTTATTCGTGAAACTGCCAGGGCTGTGAATATTGAATAATGAAGACGTCAATCACACCCGCCTAACTAGGTGCCCCCAAAATAGACACGTCCGTGCACTCCCACTGATCATGAACACCAGGAAGGGTCCAGGCATCGCATTGTATAACCCGCGCTCCATGACAGCCAAGCATGAACCAGAGTAAGCTCAAACACGGTAGCCCTCCAAACCTAACTATGTTTTGCTGACACGTGCAAGCACGGTCCGTGGAGGTCGGCCCTCCAAGAAGTGTGATTATCACCATCCGAGATATCTGGCCCCAGTAGTCAAACAATCTCCGCTTCTCGACCCAATTGCGCTGAAGGGCTTACGATTTCAAGTTCGAATCGGTCAAGGTAGAGCGTTGTAACTTCAGCGGCGCAAAATCTTATAGTTTCAAGTTACTGAAGAGGCGATAATCAATAAACACCACAGTGATAACGAGGTCAGTATCCACGCGTAACTCTCTTCGGCATTACATGGCTGCTTCCGACTTTCCGTTTTGTAGCCCCTGGAGTCATCCGTCTGTACCCCCTCCCCGCCCTCCAAACTTGCGAAACGAGTAACCCTCCACTTACCAGCATAGCATGTAATGGTTCTACGCTCCAACAGCAAAACTTTTTCTGGAGGGCCCGACGAAATAAATGAGGTTCAGTCATTCTTACTTCTAGCTTCTGCCCTTCCTAAATTTCGCCCACCCTTTCATTGCCACGAAACATATACACACTCATGGCCACTCCGTACTCAAATGAAGTATACTGTCCGGCGGGCTCAATGTACTGGACTACTGGTTCCGCCACGATTTCCACAACTACGGGAGATTATGGTCCCAGTACAGGGCTCGAGGAGGTAGGCAAGGTGGTTCACATTCAATCGCCAATTATTAAACAGCTGTGACAGATGAAACAGAACCCCACAGCTGCACAATTAGGCCCTGCACATATGTACTCGCAGCCCATGTTTACTCCGTACCAAAGTGTACCGTACCATGCATCAGGGTTCGTGTACGGGATTGAATATCGCGCCTTAGAACAAGAACTCGTTCATGCAGAGTTCGGGCATGTGAGCAGGATGCCTTCATACCTTACCACCCTCCCTATTGAATATGTGCTACAGATGATGCGGACCCAAGACAATGCGCAGTTAGGCTCAACACAAGTACCACCAGCTGCACCCCAGAGTACTCGAGCATCATGCTTGAGGGCACTTTGTTGCTGGCGTGACGAGAGTACATCTGGTATCTGCCGTGCCACCCTTTCTTGCAAGGGTGTTCCGGACCATTTCAAAGATGTCCATGGCATCAAGCAACTGAAGGAATCGGAACGGGTCGATTGCAGATGGAAGGGGTGTTCTGCGAAGGACGTCGGACGCAAAAATTTTGTACGTCACATTCGCGAGCATCACCTTAAGCACTCCAGAGACAAGGGTCACTCTGCATGATATTCGACCGTGGCGTTGATGATTTGATACTAACAATCTGTAATCCATTCCACGGTATCGTCCTAGATATGATCTCCCTCTTTTGAGATGATAGGATAGACATGATGTCATTATGCCGAAATACATTGACGCTGATACTACTAGTATGCTTATATGACACGCTTTTGACGGAAAGAATGGAACACACACTTTAATTGAATCGCAAAACTTGTATCGGCACTAGTACTAGTAGGGCGTCACCGAATGACAATCGTTGGTGCTGCACAATATCTGAGTGTTCTCGGCAAAGACGCGGGGTCCATCCAACTCCGAACATCACTGGCAATTGAACACATTGAAAAGAGTCTGATTCAGAGCACTGTCCTTTCGTGTTTTTGATGCAGGTCGTCAGTTTTGGAGCTCTCAAACAAACGTTCCGTATTGCCAAATGGTTTCCGCTGGTTTCGGGCAGGAGGAGCTTCGCACCGCAGCCTGAGGATCGTGCATATGCACCAGCAGAACTGGCGCAAGAAGGCGTTCCGAGTCGGTTCCTCCACTCCTGGCTAGCACGAAATGCGTTGAGCATCCTCAGGTTTCAGTTGATAGCGACGGGCAACCCAGTCTCGGACAACTGCCAGACTCAAATCCCTGCGTTGACCCACCATTCAATCATGGCCCAGCAGGGAGACTTTTTGGTGTCCAATGTGAGGGAGACCAATTCGAAGCTTCAAGAACAACACTGATTCGTATAAAAATGTTGTATCCACGAGGTCTGGATGATTACCAAAAGTTGTTCGGATACTGTAGTACATGCAAGTGTTTCAGACTTTCAGTGCCTGGGAAGTTCTTCAGGCGACCACCCCATTGACAAGCTTGATCGCAGAGTCAGCCACAGGCACTTCAAGCCATGCGCAGCCAAGTAATATCTGAGTTGCAGCATTCATTTAAGGTCTCGTGTCTGCTCCAAAATGAATTCCCGTTGTTTTTCATTGGCATGACGCTAGCATACCTAGTGCTTGATCGGCAGCATCCTTCTGCAAATGTACGGAAGTATGACCGGGCTTTGGCCGCCGCCTTATCCGTTTATTTCACTTCCGAGTCATGGTGAGCGGTGTATATGGACTTGTCACATTTGGGTGGGAGCTGGCAATCACTGACGATCAGATCCACGATGTAGAAGCATGTAAATTGTAAACGATGATCCAACCACGCAAAAAGAATATTCGGGTTTTATCGTTACACAGTAATTCGAGTTCGTTCGCTGGACGGGATGAGCCGACGAATAGCCCCGCGTTGTCTTCGCATACATCTCCGGTGGAGAAGGCCGGATCTGTGTGCTCCAGGCTGGCTGTACGTCTCGTTCGCGTGGTTTTCGCAGCTCGTGAACGGGTGGAACGTCGCGATGCTCTCCGACTTCTCGAGAGCACCAAGCTCTGGTTCACATACAATGAGTCTCTGTCTCTCGAAAGGTGGGGAAACTTACTTTTTCTTGGGCTCTTGATGTGACCCCCCCTTTGCGCGCCCATGGATGGACCACAGCAATCGATTTGACAGGCCACCTTTCTCATTTTCCCAGATCGGATGGCTTTTTCCCAACTGCATTTTCGTAAGGAAATAATTGCCTTCCTGCAGCTTGGAACCTATTGCCTCACTTTGAAGTGTTGATCGGGCGGTTGAAATTTACGAACAGCTAATCCGCGATTGGCCTCCAAAAATCAGACCTAACGCTTCAAGATCGGGAGGCAGTGGTTGCGTAATGTTATTCGACCCTGTGAACAGTATGTTTGGCGTGTCATGACCTACACTTTTTCCCGCTTTGTACCCACCTCCATTCTGGGGCGAAACATGAGTCAAGGCAAGTTAGTAATTCCGTGAAATTTTGCCTCCTAATCTTTTGGAGCCCTCCAGCGATAATCGGCGAATTTTGTTCTTTGCCGCCGACCCTGCCAGTGGAGGTGCTTGTCAACGTGGTCTCCGATCAACCACACTCCCATATCTTCCTCCATCGGAGTGCATTTTGTGACAGAAGCAGACGGCCGAACCTTACACTCTGTCATTCCGTCCCCTCCACTTGGTCATGCGAATACTACGGGGCGATGCCATGGTAGAGTGACACTGATTACGTCGGCACAGATTTCAGCAACTTGGCCGATCTTTAATGAGGAGGAAGTTAATCCGCTCAGCAGCTTACTCCCAGGAGGTTTCCAGCCCCTCCGTTTTTCATATAACTGGAGTTGAACGAATAATAATCCCACTCTCCAAACCTGCCTCCAAGTCCGTGTTACATCTCCGCCCTTCCCGTCCCGCTCTCCATACCTGCCTCCAAGTCCTTGTACATCTCCGCCCTCCTCGTCCCGCTCTCCAACGGCCATGCTTTGGAGAGCTTTTTGTGCATAAAAATCGTGGCTCATTGACTGCTTGAGATGAGAACTAGGATCTCATATCTCGTATTTTTTTTGCCTTCCATCATCTTCGGCTTATGTCTTCTGAGCAGTACAGAAGCGAACTGTGTCATGCTCTGGACCCGACATACAGGTCGTCCAATCGAAACGCATCAGTTCCCCCGGTGTGTCCTAGATATTATACCCTTGCACGCAGAGTCTAACATTTTGTAGGTCTACGCATGCCAACAGCAGGCAGATTCCACTGAGCAAGACGAGGATTCTGACGGAGAAGTCGAACTCTACGACGTAAGTGATTTCATGTTTTACTACTAGCAACTAACCGAAGCACAGTGTCAACCTACAACACAGAATGCCCACTCATGCAGTGTGACTGCGCCTTGTCAGTGGACCAATGACAACACTTCTCATACCTGTAATGCTGGCATTTCGTGCGGGAGCGCCCCGACACACTTAAAGCTCGTTCATAATATTAAGAAGATGAAGAGTTATACGGAGATCACTTGCCGTTGGAAAGCGTGTCGCAAAACGATAAAACGCAAGGGTTTCACTCGCCACGTCCGTGAGGTCCACCTGGACCATCCTAGATAAGGACTCTTCTTAAATGGTAGGTAGGTCAATGTTGTGCATCAAGGTTGGATAAAAAGCGACTGAAACTTTCCTTAGTCGTCTTCCCATTTCGCGGCATCCTTTCCCGTGTGGAGTATATGTATATGTTTTCTATCTCTAAGCTTGATCTTGTCATGATATTCCCTTCTTCTTATCTCCATGAATTTCATCTTATCTCTATTCGTTGTCACGCCTCTTCTAGGTTCGCTTTGTGGCATACTCATACCAGTGGACAGCCACATCCTATCTATAATATGTTTCCCTTCATCGAACAAATTCTCCTTTGTCTAGATCGTTCCAGCCCATGACAATAACACTCGTCATGTATTGCTGTTGTAGTACCTTTCCGAGTCCTCATGGTCGTTCTAGTACAGTCTAGCCCGGGCCCCTGACCTAGCGCATGCGGCATGCCCTCGTATATATAAGTGGTCAATCCCCCCTCAGTCTTGGAATTCTCAGCATTCCTGGTCTTTCACTCTCTGAGTGCCCCGATTCATACACGGCCATGAGACGCATACGTTTCTAAGTTACAGACCCTTATGAAGATAATATGGATTTCGAGTGTGTCACGTGATCGCGCTTTTTTTGTTGGTCTTCGACGCGTTACCGTTCAGGTTGTCCCTCGGCTTTGATTTCGCGTCGTAAACAGCAGTGATGCCCTCTTTCCTTTATGCCATTTTTCATCCACTGCGTACCCTCAATCTATGGCTCGAAAACGACCCAAGAGCGAGTGTACTCGAGGTCCTGTACCTTCTGACAGTGTTCTCGGCCTTCGGCATCTGGCTTGTCTTTGATCGTTACCAGAAGGCGCACAACAGTGCGGTCCCCTTCAGACACAATGTGCCCGAAGTATGCGATGTAATGTTGTTCTACGCCAGTCGTCTCATGTCTTCTTAGGCTGCAGACCCACAATGGGAGTCTCTGCGGATTCATAACGCAAACCTCAAGTCGCATCTCACCGAACCCGACCTTCTCCCTCATCACTTCATGGGTGGTAGGGATTACATCACGTGTTATGACCCCGCGAACTCGCTACATATCAAGACAGTCATAGCGGACAATGAACGTGAAATTCAGGCCAAGATACAGCGAGCGAAGCAAGCACAGATTTCATGGGCAGAAACCACTTTTGCTCAACGGCGTAGGGTGATGCGGAGTCTGCTCAAGTGGCTTGTCGAAAACCAGGAAGCGTGCGCGAGAGTCGCGTGTCGTGATAGTGGAAAGACGTGTGAGTCCAGTACACTTCAACCAGCACGGAGAGATGAACTAGTTTGCTTTAGTGGTCGACGCTGCCCTAGGCGAAATTATGACGACCTGCTCGAAACTCGAGTGGTTGATCAACCACGGAGAACGTGCTTTACGAACCGAGACAAGATATTCAAACTTGATGCTGAGTTACAAGAAGTCCGAAGTCGTTTATGAGCCCAAGGGTGTAGTCTGCGCTATCGTGTCTTGGAATTACCGTGAGTGGATCTGCACTCAAATCTTAGTGTGCTTCCTTATGTGAGCCTGCAGCATTGCATAATGCATGGTCACCAATCATTGCGTCTATCTTTGCTGGAAACGCCATTGTGCTGAAGTGCTCCGAGCACGTCGTATGGTCTACTGATTGGTTTGTCGGAGCAATACACAAGGCACTTGAAGCGTGTGGTCACGATGCTGATATAGTTCAGGTTGGTGCATTTCGCCCGTTTACTAAGTGTTTCTAAGTGTATTTCCAGACGGTTAATTGCTGGCCCGACAAAGTAGAGATACTGACCAAGTCACCTTTGATTAAACACATCACGTTCATTGGTTCTGAAGAGGTCGGACGCAAGGTATCAGTCGGTTGTATGCCCCTGATAAGTTGCTCATGGGACTTTAGGTGGCCGTGGCTGCAACGGAACATCTTATCCCTGTAACGCTAGAACTGGGTGGCAAAGATCCGGCTATCATTCTCCCTGACACTGACATCCAGAAGTGGGCGAGTGTCTGGATGCGTGGTATTTTGTGAGTTCGATCGATCCGCCCCGTTAATCACCCCATTGACTCCTGTCAGCCAAAACGCTGGTCAGAATTGCATTGGTATTGAGCGCTTGATCGTACACTCTGAACAGTATGACGAACTTTACGAAACATTGACGGAGCGAGCCAAAAAGCTACGCGTTGGCTCTGTTTTGGCGCCGTCGAGAGAAGGGTTTATCAATACGGTCGATTGTGGAAGCATGCTTACGAATGACCGTTTTGACATATTTGAAAACCTCATTTTCGAAGCTCACGAAGCAGGTGCCCAAATGGATGTTGGTGGGAAGAAGTATCTCCATCCTTCTTCACCTGGCAATGCGTACTTTACGGCAACGGTGCTCGGTGATGTCGATCCGGAGTCAAGGATTGCACAGATAGAACGTAAGCTCATAACTAGAGTGAAATCCCCTCGCTAATGATCATGTCAGTATTTGCTCCAATTGCATTGCTCATCCGCTACGATGATATTGAAGAAGCGATCAAGATTGCGAATGGTACTAAATATGGTCTTGCCGCGAGCGTTTTCGGACCCCATCAAGACCTGTGCTTGGAGGTTGCTCGAGAGTTGGAATGTGGTATGGTCTCCATCAACGACTTCGGGGTGTTTTACGTGAGTTTCAATTAGTGATTGTCGATCAGTGTTTCTGATAGATTTACATAGTTGAAGTGAGTCAACAAGCCACCATTACAAACTGACGCTGGAATGGTTTTTTTTTTCCACAGTCAAGATCTTCCGTTTGGGGGAACGAAAGCGAGTGGTTACGGGCGTTTTGGTGAGATTGTAGGATCTGTGGATGACGCTGAAATTCAACCGTTTGGCACAGGTGGTCCCGAGGGTCTCCGCGCCCTAACAAACCCCAAGGCAATTGTGACTGACAGATGGCCATCGCTCATGCAAACAAGGATTCCGAAAGTTCTTGACTATCCCATCCGCTCTTTAGTGCGAAGCTGGTTCGAGTTTCTTGTCTGTTGCTGGAATCGACATTGACCTAGTCCGGTTGCTCAGGGATTTTGTCAGCGGGCTAGTCATCCTCCTTTATGCGGACAGCTATCGTACGCGGTTCCAGGGCCTGGTGCAACTTTCACAAGCTTCGCGGCGGTGACAGTCGGATTTTCTAGAGGGTTGAATTGAAGGAACGATATACCATCTTATTTTTGCTTTTACGAGACTTTGCATGTAGGCACGTGATGCGCGGATCATGGGGTCATTGGAGTCGTGCGTACGAAATGCTAGTGCCGTACTACCATAGCATGCACCCAGCCTGACCATAACTATATCTTGTTTCGCGCATGGTACGACGAACTGCAGGTTTGTTTACGTCTTGTCAACGCATACGGACACTGGCAGACACGTCCCTGCGGTCTTTCGGAATGTGCGTGTCAGCTCAGCCCGTGCATGCGTGCATTTCCTAACACAGGCACAGTCATTGTGCAACCCACCAAATCCGTCTCATTCTCGTGTCTGCGGTGGTCATCACATCTCTGTCCTACCCTGCACTCGCCATTTACTCCTCCACACCATCTTATTCGCGTCTTGCGTCCACGTCAAATGCCGTCGACTCATTCCTCGCTGACTACGTTGCTTTCGGCAGCGATGCCCTCCGAGACCTCCAGAACTTTTGGCAGGGTCAGGGCAACATTCAAATCCTTGACGACGAGCTGATCCGCGCACGCTGCGGCTCTGACCGCACCCTTCGAGTGGAACGCATCTTGATACGCAGCAACACTGTTGACGACGCTGGTGCTTTGACCAAACAAACACTCGTGTCTGCCTTGCAACTTGAACAACGAATATTGGAGCGTGTCAAGTCCCAGGGAGTGCCTTGTCTTGAGGCAGATGCGAACGGTTGTCTCGTATTCAGTCCACTTGCGTTTTGGAATCACGATGAAGCGCGTCTTCAATCAGACATAAACATCCGGGGCACTCTCAAGAATCACGATCGTGTTTCCGCGGCTGGAATTCCTATCACACCTCAGATGGTTCTCGCAGGCCGGACTCTCGAGAGAAGCACGGCAAATATTGACTCAGCCCAATTTCTCATGCACACATTCGTTTTCCCTGAATTCGATTGCTTGGATAAAGCTAGTCACGACAATTGGCTGGATATCTTGAAAAACCTCACACAAGGCAATGATGCCTTTGCCGAGACAATCGAGCCAACACTCATCGCCCTTGAGGTCAGTTTGACTTGCTTGCTTGATAAGGTCGATTTTTGATGTCCGTTAGTATGACCACGGACTTTCCAAAAAGCAAGGTTTCTCGTCTATTTCGTCGTTCGTTTATCTTGCATATGGAGTATTTTTTGCGTATGTCAGGAGGTCTATGAAGCGCATGAATGGAGTCCATACCAGAATTGGCTTGACCTTCACAGCCCTTTTTGAGATTGTTGCTAGTACCATCACCAGCCTCAGCGTCTGTTCACTAATGCGTTTCAAAGTCACTATGGTCCCCTGGTAGGTTCGCTCCGTTTTTCTACGCATGTTGTGTTCTCATGCGGAGACGGCAGGAGTCTGCTGCCTATTGTCATCATCTTTGTTGGGGCGGAGAACATGTTCAATTTGGTATTGAATCAGGTTGCCGTTAGAGTTCTCTGGCTTATCATATATTTCCTTCCTCAGGTCGATGCAGTCACGAGGACGTCCGTTACCCTCCCTGTAAAAGAGAGAATAGCAGAAGGCTTGAGTCGCGCTGGATCATCCAATACTCTCAAGGTCGTAGGCTACAACTGCGTGCTAGGAACCATCGCGCGGTGTTCTACTGGCGCTATTAGCCAATTTTGTACGTTCGCGGTAGTAGTGCTGGTCGCTCATTGGTTCCTAGCACACACATTTTTCTTGGCTGTGCTTTCAATTGATATCCAGCGATTGGAGGCAAGTAATTCCGCCTACGTCCATGGTTGCCCAGTCCCTGACAGTTCGCACGAAGCTGGATGAACTCATCAGACAAAACCCAAACTTGACCCCAGTCTTGGCGGGCCCACAAAAGGAAACACCTCCGTCGACGCCTGCCTCCTGGCAGCAGCGTCTAATCTATCAGCTCGATGTCATGCTCAAGGGTCGTGCTATCAAAAACATCAGTCTTCTGTTGGTGAGCCCTCTTACTCCGGACCTTTAAGACTTGGGTCCTCACCTCGCACTAGCTCCTGGCAACCACCGCTACGCTCTACGTCCTTACCCGCCCGAGTGTGTATGATGATGCCGACCTTGGTGCCACTTTGTCTTCCTCCTTCCCCATGTTTACGAAGCAGCCACTTAATCAAACTCAAGGTCCCTCTTGGCGGTTATGGAAGGTGCTCAATCCTGAAGAACATCCCCTGGTTCATTTGCGAATAGAAGTACCCACCATTGTCGCCTTCCAACCAGCCGGTACAGTCGGTCAGAGCGTTCAACAAGGTCTTCGGTCTTCGACGCCAACGTTGGATATCATGTTTTGGCTCCTCAAAATTCTCCCGATTCCCATGGCATTGACGATCCTTCCTCTTTATGCGCTGCTGCTCTACCTACTGAAGGATGCCGAGTTGTTGGAAGCTCAACGCAACCGAGATGACGGGAGGATGGTACCAGGCCAAACTGAAACTACTCTGGGAGACCATATCCTTTTCTCGACGCTGCCACGTGGATTCGCTACAGATGTGGAACTGTTGGCCGTGAGCAAAAGTGGCAACGCTGTTGCGGCGGTGGGTCTACAGAACGAAGTGAGCTTCTGGCGCATCAAAGATACAGAGCCAGTAATTGTCAGATCGTATAATCCGTCTTCCACGGAAACGGTTTCCGCCATCGCGCTAGACAACAATGGTGGTTTCCTTGCATTCGGCACTGCTTCAGGAACCGTCAACATTTATGCTATTTCTGGCAAGGATGCCAAACCCTGCAAACCATTGGTACTTTTGGACAACATTTCGGGAGTGACAGAGCTGTACTTTGCTCGCCCATCTTCAATCGCTTTGAAACAGCAAGTCGGGTCAAATCCACAACCGCGCGATCCCCCAGCCATTCTTGTGTGCTATGGGGACGGAACAGTCATACAGTCGAATTTCCCTCATCCTTTCTCATATCCCATCAAACCGGTTTCATCTTCAACTGTGGTTCGAACGAGTATTGTATCAGTACGACCGACGGGCTGTCTACTTGTCGCCTTCTCCCTCGATGACGGTTCCGTAGAAATCGTAGAACCTGGCGACACTCCGGAAACGGCGCACAATCTGTGCAGTCTACTTGCCGGTAACCCGGTCGACTGCATTGCAAAAGTCTATGCTAGCAGGGTCAAATTGGCAGGTGATGACCAGACCATCATTGGCATTGCTTCAGACGCGGGTGTGATCTCATTATGGGATGCCGCTTCTTCTGAATGCCTCTTGGTCATGGGCGAGCCGCACGGGACGATCGATCAGATACGACTTTTGCCTATTCGCTTGGAGACCTGTCACTTTTGCGGAGAACTTCCTATTGATAGTTTGGGGGCTGCCGTTTCCATTGGCCATGTTGTCATTTTTTATCGAGCTTGTTTCCCTTCTCAGTCAAGACATTGCTCTTGTCCCGGAAGTACACCTCAAGCAGGTGCCGTTCTCAATTCAGGACGGCGCTCGAGAAGCAGTAGTGTTGCGTCCTCATCCTCATTTCCCAAGAGACCCTCGTCCGATCTGGATACCTCTTCATTCCCCGTTTCTGGACATGGAATACTGTCTCGGAGGGCATCCGAGAAAGAATCGCTTCGCCGTCCATCTGAAACACTCGCATCGGTGGACGAGTGTGAAGTGGCACATGCCCTTGGTCCTCTTGATCGTTCGTCAATTCGAACTGATGTCAGAGTGGTCAAAGTTGGTGAGGTAACTTCCGAGCGGGGTGGATGGGATATCATGGGGGGTAAGGTTGTGGGCATACGACGCATACCTCGTTCGCAAGACGGGAACAAAGCTGCGACGTCTCATCCAACCCCGATAATGCGTTCCCAGGGGTTGACGAATACGGTCCTGGATCGATGGGAGTGCTGGTCCTACGAATTCGGTCCCTCAGTACTGCGAGGCTCTCCGATGTCTTCTCTATCCAGTGACCGTCGTCCCTCGTCTTCATCAACCGCTTCATCGGAACCCCCCCGTCCAGACTATCCTCGTCTACCGTTCACGCGCATTGCAGCATTTCAGGTGTCACACTCGTTAGGTGTAGCTGGTTTTGGCAACACGGTCGGCATCTTGCACTTTTCACGACCTGACAACACGCTCTCGGAGTATTAGATTTTGTGTATCTATTACTGTTGTATGCCTTCTGCGACTTATTTATTGTATCATTAATCTTGTTTTTGCTCAGAGCAGACGTGTACATCAAAGTCCCAAACAATTCTACTAGTACTACGATTCTGTCATTCATGCCTGCCGAATTCTCTTGCTGGCCCGGGTGTGCTGTGAGTCGATGTGGGCATCAAGTTGGTGTTTCTGGTTACTAGGGCCTGCACGACTTGGAGTATCATTGTTGCTGACAGAAGTCCGAGTCTTCCTCTTGCAACCTTTGCCCTCCTTGGTCCCTTTCGGCGGCGGAAGGTGCTGGTATTTGATGTTTCGAAATAGCCTGTATGTCTTCATCAAAGGCAACCGATTCTCCACTAATTCCAACATCGCTGGCTCATCCTAGCGAGAGCACAGTCCAATTCCGCTGTCTCTGTGAAGAATCTTCCTGAGCGCACTTTCCTCAGACTTTGAATGGATAACTTTGTATGATGCACTTGTGCGACCGTAAATAGCAATTGCATATCGAATATTGCCTTCTGCATCCGAGTCTGCTGGCTTAGAGGTTTTCTGTTGGGACTTGTGTGATCGGCTTGGGCGCACTGGAATGTGATACTGATCCTTTTGGGGCTTGCTATCCCTACTAGTACCCCTTCTCATTTATGTCATCCCTCTGGTTCTTGCTTTTGTCCACTCCGAGCTCCATTACAATGCTGATGTATGGCCTTGAAATATTTGAACTCCCCTGAAAGTAGGTCGTTTCGTCCACATTGACATCAGCTTCACCAGGTGAGTGTTTATGTTGGCAATTTTTCACCTGAATGCATAGTGAACCAACCTTTACACAGCCACAAAGTGTGAAACTCATTTAGTGTATTACACAATCACATGTACATATATGGTCTCAAAAATTTCACATTAAGCTTATCTGATACTAATCTAACCCCCATAAAAATTTGAGGTTATAGTTGGTTGAAAATAATTGAGTTGTGTTGCCCCTATTTCTCTGTGCAGGTCTGTCAATACAAGGGTTGGTCTGCTGATCCATGTTGTCTGGATGAAGCAGAGGGACAGCAGAGGAGCCAAGGATGATTAGAATGAATATGTCAATATGGCCATAATTGGTGCATGTGATGATGGCTGCCTGGTAAACAAGACATGATGCACTATGCACATTTACTTTGTCATCCTTGTCCCACTTCACAAAATGCATGAAGTTGACTATGACATTCTTGAATGCATCTTTTAGGCTTTGATATTTCTTCAAATGCCTTGGGAGATTACCTTTGCTACTGAGAGAGTCTTTGGTGATGCTTTTTGGCAATAACTCTTCCAAGAATGTGACCACAGAAATATGATTGCTAAAGTGATGACCACAGTCTGAGTCTGACTTTTAGTTATGCTGTGGAGTTTCTTGAACAATTGCAGCATCATGGGCTAATATGAGCAGAAGGCATGCAGACACATTGAGAAGATCAACAACAGAGCTTTCTGTGATGATTTTGATCATAGGGTCAATGAAAGCTTTGGGTACACTATTTTTTTTGCTCCTTCTGACAATAGCTCTCTAGCTGATGTGCTGCTACCTCAGTGAGCACAGGCTCAGATGGATAGCCTGAGTGTATGGTATCATAGGCCTAATTGATGGAGTAGGTGATATGCATATGAAAGGCCACTAGCTTCTTGTTGAAATGTGTAGCTGAAATATATGATGTATTGTAGCAAAGTTGAAGCCTTACATCAATGAGAGCCACTTTAGCATGAATGGTGTGCTCAGCAGATTGCTTGTTGATGTCCAGATTACAGATAAGTTTCATCCAAGCAATTTGTAAAACTATATCCTCTTGCTCCTTAAGGTCTAAAGAACTTGGATCAATCTCAGGCTATGATGTAACAATGGAATTGGATCCAGAGCTGTTCTTTGAAAAAAAAAACAAAAGACAAAATAAGAGCCCCACCTAAAATCACCAATTGAGCAATTATAATAATAAGAGAGGAGGGCAGGCTCACAGGGGTCTACCATATTGACTTAGGTATTTGATGTCTGATGAAATGGTAAGTATGATGCTGAAGAAATCAATTTTTGCATGGTAGTCAAATAGGGTCTTGGTTAGTGGATCTTATACCAAGTGTACATAACAGGCTGATTTGCTAACTGATAGGAGGGTGCAAGGGCTGACAAGTGCAACTATATTGATAGCAAGACAAAAAATACCAGTTGTGGAAGAAAATCATCCATTATGTAGAGGAACTTGTCAATCTGGATCTTCTTGCTATTCTTTTTTGTCTTTGCTGCATTCTCCCCTAGGGTCAGAGGATTAGATAGAAGGCCATGAATCAAGACAAACCAGCAGTTTGAGATTTATTTTGGTCAGTGAAACTCATTTGAGCTTAGCAAGAATCTTTTGCAGGTTTGTAGTAGCAAAATGTATGACCTGCTTAGTTGTATCAGACCCTTTAGAAAGATCCCATGATTCAAACTCTGTGTCCTGAATACTATTGAGACACTATGCAGAGTGATGCAAAAAGTGTACTCACCACTCTTTCAGAGACCTGCTTACAGTGAGCAACAAAATCAATACAATGTTTGCATCATTTTGATTGAGAAGCCAATATCTGAAGAGCAATTGATGCTAGACCCCTAAACTCAGAGACCATTAGAAAGCCCTGATTAAGGGCTTTCAGATGGTATATAGGTTAATTAGGTAATTCTTTTTATATCAGGAAATATGTCAGTATTAATAAAAGGTACTCATTGCATTGGTTTTGTTGCTAATATCAAGGATATTATAGTATACCCTTCATCAAATGAACAAAATCCTCTTATATGATGATCTCATACCAAAGGACCCCACTGAGTTGTAGTGTGTATATCGCAAGTACTGCAAGGGACAACAAAAGCTTCTTAGATTGAAAAGGACCTGGTATTGGCACCTTCAGCATACTGAATCAAAGAATGAGAAGGAGGCAATTTGATGAGCCCATCTTTCTAACCAATTTTGAATCCAACTCTAATTGTATCTGATAGGTGCTATATCTTCCTGTCACAGTGCTGTACCTTGAGATTCTTAAGACAACAATCAAAAAAGACCTTAGCAACTAGATTATAGAAATAGTGATATTAATTAGGTTCATCATCCTACTTTCCTTTATCTACTTATTCTGAGCCAGGTATAGTCTTTGGATAGATGCAATCTCTTCTTCTCAATGGCCTCAAGCAGCTGCAATACAATCTGTGATAATGACTTGAACCTAGTATATTGGAATTGTCTATGCAACTTCAAACTAGATGCACGGGTTGATGATCCCACTTATGATGATGATAATTAAGAACCTCCCAAGCTCAATACAGACACCAATATGGGTGATCTGAGTTAAATTGAATCAGATGCACACAATTCAAGTTGGACTAAACAAGATGACTTGGACCTTGGTGGTACTAATTGTTATAGGACGAGCTATAACACTTGCCTTTGCATTTGGACTTACTTACAAACAGTTTACTACAGACTCTCTTATCTTATCTTATCAGATAATGTCACGTGACCATCTGGTTATCTGTTTACGATCTTATCTATATCTTACCCCTAGGAGAAGTCATGTGATACTGGCACGTGACATGCTGACTAACGGTCTAGACTAACGACATCATAGTCTAGGCAATGATGTCATAGATGATATCATACCTCATGTCCACCGCATGGACTCCTAGTATACCGGCCCTAGAGTATATCTCACACCTGCCCTTAACCATCCCCTACATATATATACTGTACCCTATACTCTAGATATTCCCCAGTCTATTCACTTTGGTTCTTACCTGGTTTCCTACATCTGAACCGCCTGAGCATCTCTAGTGGAGGGCTATTCCCTCTTTGCCAGTTATGCCACTGTAAAAGGCCCTCTACGATGTCTACGCGACTCCTCTACATCGTCTTCATCATCGCCCTCAATGGGCTCGCCATTATTTATGGTTGAAGTGATGCTCCGCAACACTAATGGATTCTATCAAAATTGCTCAGGCCAGCATCAACAAGAATCTCTAATTGATCTTGACTTGGATAATCTTGAGCAAAATGCACACATTGACTTCCTTCTATATAACATTCAGCTCATCCATCAACTAAGGAATGCAACTTTGAATGATCCAAATAGGGTTTGGGATATGAATAGAAATAGATAGATTATTGGTGAACCAGCCTTTACATAGCCATAAAGTGTGAAACTTGTTTAGTATATTACACAATTACATATATATATATACTTTAAAAATTTCACATTAAGCTTATCTAATACTAATCTAACCCCTATAAAAATTTGAGGTTAGGGTTGGATGGAAATAATTGAATTGTGTTTCCCCTATTTTTCTATACAGATCTGTATTACTAGATACCTTTTATAGTTTTCTGTAGAGTTTATGCAGGTCTGTTAATACAAGGGTTGGTTTGCTGATAATGGGAGGTAAGTAGAAATAGGTAGACAAGAATATTGCAGTGGCAAGTGAAAATGAAATGATTTAACTAAAACTGGATCAATGGCCAGTATTGCATAAAGTTTGTTTGGGTGAACAAAGTGTGAGTGTTACGTTTCTTCTTTTCTTCATACTTCTTTTCTTTAGATGAGGACCAACCTTACTGATACCTGTATCTGCTCTATGTTATCCTTTCTCTTGGACTCATACTTGACTGTTTAGACCCCATCAAGTATTCCTCACCTTTGTTTACTCATTGTTGCTTACTCACTTGCTGATGCCATTGCATTGTTTCTTTGTCTCTATCTTTAACTCCACTGACTAATCATTCTCTCTGTTTCCATTTATTTTCTTTTGATTAGTTATTCCCTCTTGGCCTTAGTATATAACCCTTAGATACTCACATGTATTCCCCATGCTAGTCTTACCTGAACTCCCACCTAAGTTTCTAGCACCAATACATCGTTTCTCCTCTCTTCACCTTCTGGACTTCTCTAAGTCATCACCCTACTTCTGAATGGGTGCTCTTGTCTTGAACCTTGTCTCGATGACTATTGCCATTGATCTCCAAGCCTTACCTTCATGGTAGTGGCCTGTCATCTTAGTTGGAAAACCTCCAATATCTCTGTCTAAGGAATCTCCTTGACTCAACTCCTTGGAAGACTATTGTCTTCATCTATCAGGTCTTTGCTTGCCCTCATTTAGGTCAAGCATAACAGTGAGGACTGAAACAACCAACCCCTTACCAATGGAGCAGGTGCTTGCTAGTCAAGTGTAAGCCTTAGACTGGGTATGAAGTTGGGGAAACTCCAAGAGAACAAGACTGAGGTTCTCTGGAGTGGCAA
>JBBPRT010000054.1:0-33367 GCA_038093175.1 Boletus hoseneyae
TGGGTCAGGTGCGTGATCTGCCTGGCGATATTGCTCTACTACAGGCCCGGCATGTTTTAAGATATCTTGCACGATAAAATCTACGGTAGAACGGAACGTGTGAATAAACATGTTTCATGGGTCAATGAAACTGACCCTTTGCAGTCCAGATTTGTCCTGGATTAACGCGCAAACCCAGAAAGTGGGATTTGCCTGGTCTGTGTGCAAAGGCTTCCGAATGAGGCCCCAAAGTCAGGGCTTGGTTATTAACATCTGAATAGAACATGAACCCCAAGAAAGACCCCCAGATTCCAGGAAAGCATACCGTCGACAAGACGCATGGTGAAATCGTCGAGGCTGGGCGTGGAGCCAGAAAACTCTATAGGACCATCAATTCCCTGGGAGCCATGAGTAAGGAAGCCAAGGTAAGTCAATTGCACGTACATTCTCATCTTCGTCAGTGATGGGGATTAGTGGTCGTTCGTATTGACTCCAGGAGTACGCATCTGGCTGGATAGGTTTCCCCTTGATGCGCGCAGCCCAACTGCCCCCATGCTGACCACCAGGTACCTTGAGAAACTCGACTGTAATTTGAACATTGTTGAAGCTATCCTCGAGAATCTGTATGCCGCCCTGACGAGAGTCAAATACGGTCCATGTGTAATGATCAAGTTGTGAGATTAAGATGAGCACATACGTCTAACAATAGTTTAATATAAAGCATGTTCGTCAGTAGTGTGAAGAATCACCTTTACAGGGGCGGGTAAAAAAGTACTTCCCCCTGTAATCATGCTGTCAGCCCAATAAACTTGGATTTAGTATTCTCGAACTTGAACCAGTCAGTGATCAGTTGATATTTATTGCAGCAGGATCACATACATGATAATACAAAACAGGCCGAAGTAACGAGCCTGGAATTTAACAACGGTCAGTCGTAGTACAATGTTGTCGAGACGATTCTGATACGTACGAGATCTCGATTGCTGCCAATGCCTCTCATAGAGGTCTACACGTTGGTGCCCATCCCGCGCGAACGCAATCCAAATTTGACCTTGCTTCAGTGGATCAACGTAGCCGATCACCATGCTCCAAGTCATTGGATTTACCATCCAATGAACACAGCAGCTGTGTATCACGCGCGTCAAGTGTCAACGGACGAAAAATGATTATTACCGAACTCTTACAGAGGTTGATCCCAAGGCGCGTCGTGGATGCGGCTGCACACAAGAACGCAATGGCCGCGATGACGTAGGACACAAACGCCAAGTGTACATCTAGGTGATCCGAGGTCTTCGGTGCCGATTTGGCACCGTTACTGAGACATTCGTCCACCAGAGGACATGGTGCGCTTGTTCGGCGGTAGTATGGACGCAGAAAGCGGACGAGGTGTGGGACGACCATCGACAAGACGGTCATCCCGGTGGAAGCTACGATGGTGAAAAATATCCCGGTCTAGAAGTAAGGATGGTCAGCTTTCACGAGGAAGGATGGATACTAGTAGGATGGATACGCGTACGCACATCGGCAGGGGTGAAGTGGTACTTTGATGTGACGATCATAAATCAGATGGAGAGGTAGAATACGATGAGAGGGTTGCCTGCTTGAGTTGTGATAGACCCTCCCAGAGCAAGTAAATGCCTGCAAAACCAATCTCGTTTTCCAAATCATCAGCGGCTCCCTGTGTCGCCTGTCTTGGTTGTTCCTGAGCCCATTGGTCCTGAAGGGCATCGTCCGCTTGTTGGATCGTGAGACCAGCGTTGGTGAGGTGCATCTTCGAACTCATCTGCCGTGTGCGTGAAATTCGGTGCCTGCGCCAAGTCTTTCATGTTAGTGGGTAGATGAACGAAGAGTTCAGAGAGCGCGGGAGAGAAACGACTGCACGGAACTATACTCAGTGCGCGCCAACATCGATGAGCTTGAGCAAGACAAGGTTCCGGAGCGTCGTCTACTGTACTATGGCAGCAGTGTTAACTTGTCAATGGACTTGTGTTCTCATCGTTCGCTTCACGCTGTTGTGTAGTTTGTTCCCTGTCAACGACGAGCAGGGCACTTGTCGTGACCAACTCGAGCTCGTTTTCTTCACCACCACGCCCTCTGTGCCAGCCTCGGGTCCTGCCACGTTGAAAGCGTCGAGTCTTGAGACGGTGACGAAAACAATTCAACAACGATCTTTAGTGCGTCCCGAGACAAAATCCGCAACTGAGGTTTCCCAACGCCCATCCCATCCTTTCTTTCCCTATGTACATATCTCTAGCCCGAGTTAATCTCTAATATCTAAATTATGCAGATTAATCACAGTCACGATCCAATTTTTCGTTTCTCCGCTTCACGCCACTGCTTACCTTTCCAAATTACAAGCAATATCAACAGTTCCGCCAACAACATCAACCCAGCCCACAACGTATAAAGGGACTATACGTCAGCGCGAGACAATGTCGGTGCAACACAGAGACCGACCTGCAATGGAACCGCGATTTCTATGGAAACAAACGCAAACGAGCCACGGAATAAGCTGTTTGTGGCCACTGGGCTGGACGACCGTCCAACATTGGCATCTACAATGTACGCCAAAGTACTAGCATATATCCATCTGAACATCCACAATAGAGGTTAAACGAGGAAAAAGGGCGATCTGGGCGCGACGCACATCGAAAAGAACCTGCACAAGAAGAGCATGACGCAAATCGCGGCAACATGCACGTGCTGTTGGCAGACCCATTAGCGCTTTCTAATCTCATCTATGACACGATCCCTATGAGCACAACCCCCTACTCGAGAGCCATTCGTCGTTGCATCGGACTCACTTCTGCATAGCTTACACCACCGTTTGCAGCTTTGAGCCGAGCGAGTGTTCTATCGGATCACCGTCCGCCCAAGATGCTGCCTAACATACTTCCTAAAGGAATGGCAAATATTAGTTCGAGTCACATCGCTTGCTCAAGCTGTCACCGATTCCGTAGGAAAGTAGCACTAATCCGGTCGTCGTGGCATCATAATCATAATAGAGTGATAACGTTCGTGCACAAGTGTACGTGATGCTGAAACTGAAAGCGAAAAGAAATCCTGAGGAATAAACCAAAGTCAGGGTCGTCAGGCTCGACGTCGTATGACCCACCAGATGGTATCAGAACACAAAGATTGTTCTTGCTGCTTAGAATTCGTAGGTAGGGAGGAATCGGGTTAACGTCCGCGATCGATAACTGGACTTCCGTAATGGCTAGTGGTGGAACGATCGCATGTTGGCCTTCCACATCGCCTTGGGGTGTTTGCATTCCGGGAGTTCCTTCTTCTGACGTCTTCTCACCGGCGGGTCGTTCTCGCGTGGTTTGCTTTTCTTGTGCGAGCATGTATTCCTGTATGCGTCTTTTCAGGACATTCTGGTACGTCAAACTCCGTTCCGTCCTGAACGTGTCTTTGAACAAGAACAGAAACGCTGAAAATATGATGACTCCCCAAATCGCAAGGAACCAAAAGACGGCACGCCAACCCAAACCTGCGTGAGTCCACCGTATGATAGGTCCAATGGTCCCTCGTTGATGTGGTTCGTAAATATCTGCGAGTGTCGCAGCGCCTATGACCATCACCGCACTCGATCTTCATCCGGCTAATTGAATGGTACATTCTCGCGGGTCAGGTGGACAAATGGGCGAGCGATCTTTGCATAGTCTTTGGATCCAAATCCGAGCGGTGCCTGTGGTTCAATGACTCGAAGCCGTTCTTGACTCGGGCTTATCCCACACGTTGGTATGGTCCACCACTTTGGTTAATTCTGACGTTCTTCCGTTCCAACCATGACGTATCACTCACTGCATATCAAGGCGATAAACACTAATACCCATACAGCAACAACGCCGTCTACTATCACGTCTCATCGTCAACACGCACCTCATCCAACATTGTGATCTCGCACACTGGCAGACCTATTCCTGACCCGCTTCGGATGGATCGGACTCGTCCCGTCGTTTTGCGAGGTCTCACTGTTGTGCGGTCCTTGTTTTTTTTTTTTTACCCCACAGATGTTCTCCCCGCTCTCGTTTCCGGACGTGCTCGACTTGAGTCCGCGTAAGATAGCCCCGTTTCCTTGTAAATCCATGCTAATTCAACCACATGCTTATTCATACAAGCCATGTACCGTGCCCCTGCTGCCACCATCTTCTTCACCTTGTTTGTCAGGCTTTATAGAGCATCAGTTATTGGATGGTGCAACTGTTTCATCTCTCGGCGGGGGAACTAGAGCGTGCCGAGTAACCACCGTAAGTTATTCACATCACCATCAGGTATATATTGGGTGACAAGAGATGGGGCGTATTAGACAGCAACGAGCAGCAATAAAAACATCGAAAGAGGATACACTTTAAACCCTAGGCACCGATATGGACGTACAGAATGCGTTGATCAAACGGTACATTCACCAACTTCATCGTCTTCCACAGTGCGTACGCTGCACGGGTATGGTCCAAACGGCCCGACTCGTCCACTATGTGCTCATAAAACACCGACGTGATCTTGCTCGCCTCACCATCGTCCACCGCCCACATCGTCCCAATCACAGATCTAAATCCGGCAAACTGCATCGCAGACGCAAGATGGATCACCTCGTCCGGACTCTCCTCGTCTCCGACAGTCGTATGGCAAGCAGACAGGTACGCGAATTCGGAGTTCTGCAAATCGGATCGGATGATGTGTTGGATGGTAAAGTGGCCGTTATGGAGTGCGAATACAGACTCGAATGGCTCTTTCGTGTTCGGGAGACCATGGCAGGCAAGATGTACCCATTGAGTCCTCCTCAGCTCTTCATCAACCCCCGAAATACATGATTCTCGCCCTTCCATGCGAGTGAACACTGCGCAACCATGGACCCGCTGACCAACAGTGGCCACCTCTGCACCGACCGAATCCAGTTCAGTTTCGCCGATAGCATTCGCTTGATCGATGCAAAGAAATAGTTTCTGTTCCATTGCTGGATTCGATGGATGGAGTTGTCGGACACGAATGAGCGCAGTCAGGGTGGGGGTATACGACGAGATGTAGAAATGAGCGAAACCGTTCTGACCCTTCCTATATGGACCAGCAGCATGGAGGGGGAGTAGAGAGAACTCGGCAGTGGGACACCACCAGACATGAGATCGAGGAGGATATGTAGTCCGAAGGAAATCGGCGATGGGGGAAACGACACGGTCCCAGAGTTCCCGTAGGATGACACCGATATCTTTGGCCACGCTCTGTCTCTTTGCGAGCCTAGTCAATGCACCGAGCTTCAACGACAGTTCCCGAACTTGCCGTTTTGTAATCGACAGGGGGATGTGGACGGGATCCCTGTCGATAAAGACAACGAGTGCATCGCAACTGTACTTGCTCGCGTTTACGATGACGACGGGTCCACCACTGGCTGCGCGTCGGAGATCGGAGAAGAGCAGAGGGAGAAGGAAATGCGAGAGACCAGGTAACTGGCGAATATTGAATACCATTCGTTCGAGCTCAAAGTTGAGATGGTACACCCGATCGTGTTGGTCTGTACTGGGGAAATCGAGGGCATCCCGAATGAGTGAGGTGAGACGCGTGAATTCATCTGCCAATGTCTTTCCTGCCGGGCCAGATGAGACGACATCGTCGAGCGGGGAACGGAGGCGAGTGAGCTGGCTCCAGAACACACCCCGTCCCTGTTCCAGCAATTCGATTGCATTGGTAAGAGACAGGCTTCGAAGGCAAGCCGAGAATGCATCGACCGCGAGCGACGATGAGAGTTTCTTGAGGATACTGAGATGCTGAGGTAATGAAGGGAGAGCAGCGAGATGGCGAACAAGAAGTCGAAGAGATGTTTCATATGCGAGAAGGGTCGTGGGATGGTGAAAATCTTCGGCTGCAGTGACCCATGATTTTGCAGCAGACAGATCAACCGAAGAGACTGATGGCATGCCATGTGCACATGAATGCGCGCTGAGATTACAAGAGTCTTGTATTCTGCAACGAGTGTCAAAAACCTCACACGCGTCAATGTTGTCTCGGGACGCACGAAAGGTCGCTGTTGAATCCGTCTCAAGATTTGATAGATGTTTCCAGCACAGCAGGATCCCAGACTGGCACAGGGAGCGGGTTGTAAAGAAAACGAGTTGGTCATGACAAGTGCCCTGCTCGCCGTTCAAGTTGATGGGGAACGAACTAAACAACTGCGTGAGTGCACCCAAATAAATGGATGAAAAATATATATTACCTCGCCGGAAAGACAAGCATATAGGAGAGTGCAATCCACTGGCGGGGTTTATGAGCTACAATGATGATTCGTACGAACTCTTTCCAGAGTGTTCTTGACGTCCGTTGCACGTCTAGACTAGTGTTGAGACTCGGCAGTCATAGCAGCAGCTTAATTGAACACGCCCTTTTGTACGGGATGGGTCCCTGCGGAACAATGTCGCGTATATCAAGTTGGCAGACGGTGTGGGTGAAGATGCGAAAGGCTTGCTAGTGCTATTTGAAAACGACGCATACAGGATGAGTCGAGGAAGAGACGCAGTGTTGTCAGTGGGAGTTGAATGCGTGACCGCAATATCCAACAAGTTACCTCACGCTAACCGTAGTACCTGAGTGGTGCAAGCGTCACGACGGTCATTTCTTCGTGTCTGACATTGACAGATCTTGATAGAGATGTACCATACGACATCTTCGTTTCCAGTGAGTGAGGATTACGAGGGAGGCCTTGAAAAAGGTGTCGTTCACTGGTATGACGTGTCTGGGACGCCTGCATCAGCGCTATCGTCTCACACCATCCTCGCGGTCCTCCAATCCGAGGATGATGATGAACACGTCCGACCCGACGAGACGCTCTTCGCCAAACTAGGGGTATTGCGTAGCGTGGCGCTCAAGATCAAAGAGAGCACGACGAACGAGCGACCTGTGATTTCGCGCCCGGCACGGGACGCACACGATATTCTTAAAGAGATGGCAGGCGACGGGGAGGAAAGTTTAGTGGGGGTATTCTGACATTTATTATAGTTGGTGTATGCGGTTGAACGACGTGTCAATAAGACAACGCAGTTTGGCTTTGTGAACTCTATCATATCCAATCCAGACTGTGTTTAACAATCAACGTCCTTGTATACAGAGGACCATCATATGGAAAGAAAGGAAAGAACGTGATCAGCGCATGTCTATCGAAATAAATAGACATGGCAGCGACCTAAACTCGCCGTAAATCATGGCGGCAATATCATCTAATGTAACTTCGATTAGATGCCTACACACGCCGTGGCCTTTTGCGAGCAGGTTCCACATTCATGTCCCGTGACGCCGCTCTGGACCCTGCTCGCTCGCCTGGTGGGTGTATGACCAGCAACATGGTGGATACGTACACATGCATGGGGTGTTGACGACCATGTCAATGTTGATGTTCATGAAACTGTCTGCCTGTGTATCGATGCTGAACTCGTAGTCAGGCCAGCCCCAGACATATTCTGCGAGATCATTCAAGACGAGAAGAACAACGAAAAGAATAACGAAAAGAGTGAGGAAACCGCAAGATTCTGAGCGGATCTTGTACGTCGAGGGAAGTTTTGGGAATGCGTCGAAACGCGCGAGACCGGGGACGGCGTCGTCGAGCTTGTCGAGCAGAGACCTCTTGTCAACGTGTCACTGGTTGGTCAATCGGACCCCAGAGACCCCCGTTTATTACGCAATACCTGCTCGTCATCGTTGGCCACGATGAGCACCGCACAGCGGACACCGTCACCCGACCCGAGCGATGACCGCAGACAGAAACGGAGATGGGTACAAGCCGTCGAAGCCAGCCAGTCAAGCACCCTCGCTCAGATCTCAACATGGGAGATACCTCGCGACGTCGCCACCCCCATCGCCGCACCGCCAGAGCCTCTCTCGGCATACACACGTCCCATCTGTTCCCCAGCCCCGACCAACGCGACCCTGACTCCGTGCGGGCACATACGCTGTGGCCTGTGTCTCTTTACAGCCGTCAAGTCGACCATCAGACGGAACATGGTCGTCGTGATGGACAGGGCCCCCGTGCTGTTCGGGCCATAGAGCAGTGCATTCCGCGCTTCCTCGCGCCGCGTCTGCTCCACTGCCCTCCACGCCTCTTCGACAATCTGCCTTGCCTCGCGCTCGCGCTCCTTCTTCTCGTCCTCAAATCGCCTCTGCCAGAGCTTCGCCTCCTCCTCGCGCGCCTTGCGTTCCTCCTCCCGCTTCTTGCGTCTGAGCTCTTCATTGCGCTGGCGCTGCTCAAGCGCCGTCTGGACTGCACTCTGCACTTCCTTTGTCTGCGAGGCGCTGAGCGCCATGAGCGCTGCGAATCCAGACGTTGTTCCATATAGGCAGTTAGCCTGTGGTGTCCCCAAGGATATATATAGGAACAGCTCATTGACTCGGAGTCAACACGTACGGCTGTGTCAACGTTGCACGTCTTGCGTTTCTTACACCCATTCTTTGAAACAGCAATTGTCCGCACCTCAAAGGCAACGGTAAGGCATGGTTCGAAGGGTGGAAAACTTGAGCTTCGAGATGCAATGACCCAAGTAACGCCGCGGTACTTGGCACTCTATTAGCTGCGGTCTTGTTAAGCACAGGATCGATCTCGATGTCGTGATCCTGGATAGAGTGGGGTGTCCTACGCTCGAAGTCGGCGACGGACATGATACAGCTGTGTAGAACGTGTTCCTGGATCTCTCGTAGGTCCTCGCCTTTTTTTTTTTGGCGAGCTAACAAGTACGAATGGAGCTTGTGGGAGACTTCTAACTAGTAGGTAGCTTCCGTGATATCGAGAAGGAGAATGGGTTCCGAGTCGATGCCACGAGCCATGTAGAACGGCGAGTGACGTCATTTGTGACCCTACCAGTCATACCCAATTTTCACTGCGAGTGACCGATGGACTTGCGAGTGGTGACGTGGCACAGAAGACGTGTGCAGCGAGGTTTGCCGTTGTCTGTAACTTTGATCTCGGGACAACCCAATCCCATCCAGTCTCGTCCTTAAGTTCGAACGATGCGGACGGGTCTATTCTGCAAAGCCATTTGGATTTGTTGGATGGCTCATAAACACCTGACGCGATCTTCGACTTGATGAGCTTGATGACCCCGTCACATATGCCACCGGGCGGAATGTGTGGCTGGTGGTGGGTGGCCCGGACTCGAAGTATCAGTCGTTGTGAACGCGCCTTTCTCCGATTCACCGCATCGAGTCTCATCTCGCTGGTGAGTAGCTGCAAGCTCGTCCAGTCGCAAAGTGTGCCTGCAGCTGAAAATCGACGAGGGGAGTCGCCAATTCCAAGGGGAGGAGAGAGCCTAGACGACGACTCGAACACCGTCATACCAGTGAACATCAGCTACTACAACAACGTTAAGGCCTTCCTCGTGGTCCTCACTCACTGGAAACGAAGATGTCGCATGGTACATCTGCATCAAGATCTGTCACCAATGTCAGACACGAAGAAACGGTCATTCCACCGACCGTCGCGACGCTTGCACCGCTGTTCCACAAAGCCTACGTCGGCTGGCGCAAGAATACAGCTACATCGTACAAGCACGCTGCTCGTTGACCGGACGGTCAGAATGGCGTACGATTCAGCTGATGAACTAGGACAAGCAGAGGAGGGAATCGTGCCAAAGGCAACGGACGGGAGGTCGACTATGAAGGAAATATGAAGCGCAGCTCACCGAATCTGCAGAGCAGACACCACTCAGCTTGCCAATGGGATGGACGTTCCCCCATGTCACATCTTGTGTTTTTTTTTTTTTTAATATTTACGCAGGGTTTGGGTTGGCGTGCCATCTTTTGGTTCCTGGGGATTTGGGGAGTCATAATGTTCTCAGCGTTCCTGTTCTTATTCAAGGACACGTTCAGGACAGAACGGAGTTTGACGCACCAGAATGTCCTGAAAAGATGTATACAGGAATACATACTCGCACAAGAAAAGAAAACCACGCGAGAACGACCCGCTGGTGAGAAGACATCAGATGGAACTTCCGGAATGCAAACATCCCAAGGCAATGTGGAAGCCCAACGTGCGGTCATTCCACCACTAGCCATTACGGAAGTCAAGTTAGCGTTCGCAGACGTTAACTTGATTCCTCCTCACCTACGAATTCTCAGCCACAGGAATAACATCTATATTCTGATACCCTCTGGTGGGTAACATGATGTCAAGCCTGACGATCCTGACTCTGGTTATTCCTCAGGACTTCTCTATCTCGGCTGTCCGATACCCCCAATCGTGAGCTTGTTCGCGCCGGTATCAGATACAATTGCCTTGACGTGGCTCCTGCGAGGACCTGTATTGGTGTTCATGTACCCGAGGACGGATCAGCCGGGTGTGGCGAATGCGGTTTATGTGGGATGGCGCCAGTGAGTTTGGGTTCAGGTACTTCATGTGTTGCTAGTCGGACCACGAAGGATTTCTGTAGTTCCGAGACAGCCGGCGTTGCAAGCAGCCCACGCTGGGCTACGCATTTTTGCGCCGAGTACGCAGTCGACAGAGTACCAAACCGGGGTAGCGACGCGGTTTTGACTGCCATACGCGATGAGAACAGGGTATTTTCAGCAGGGTTGAGGTTGCCTACGTTCGGTGGTGCCGTCGAAGTAGTCGGAGGGAATGAGGAATGAATGATCTAATTTTCACACGTGGCAAAACATACTCCGGTCAAAAATGCATACCCGCCACTACCAACGAGTCGAGCTTATCACTCCTCTTTGCTCATCGTAATGTGGCCAAACATCCGATGCTACTGCCCTTGCATGTCCGGGTCAAACGCGCAAACTCCACCACCTCCGATCTTGGCTTCATCCTCTGCAAGCTATCACCCATTGCACAACCTTTATTTTTTGCGAAGAATGCGATGCCGTCCAATGCAATCAGTGCGTTTTCATTGAAGTCAGTGGCTATTACTGCCCGAACTGCTTATTCGAAGTGCCTAGCACAAGTGTAAGGGCGAAGAAGAACCGGTGAGTCACTCTTGACTCGGAAGATGTCACGTTCGACGTTCATTTTTTGTAGATGCGCACGCAATTGTTTCTCTTATACGACAGTCGCTCTACTCTGTCTGTGGTAGCACCCGACCTTCCCGAGGACGATGGTCGACCTTCAGCTTCGCTCAGCAATGTCGGAGACGCTCCCGTATTTCTTGTATTGCGGTCATTGTCGTTGGGACTCAGCCGAAGTCAATATCACCCTTTGAAAAACCGACTGGGTTCAGGGAACCATGGCTCGGTTTTATTATGCCAATAACGTGTGGGATGGGTACATTTCCCTGGTAGACTTTGGGCTGGCGAAGTCTGAAACTATTTCGCACGCGTAGTCTATGGTTGGGCCAAGCTGGTATTGGTTTTGGAACAGGTTACAAAACGAGTGAACGTTGTGGATGGGATGGATACTACGTCTGCTGTACAATGTCCACATCATGCTCAGCCCCATATCGTTGAATAATGGACCTGAGCATCTCCATATCATGCTCGGCTGTGATGAGAGCCTTGTCAACTGCGTCGTATGGGCGCCAGAGGTCAGGTCCTCTGTTCACATTCATGGGATATCGCGCCTGCCCATTTACCCCTGCCCAATCGAAGTCGATGAGCATGACCTGCTTCTTGTCGGTGGACACCATAATGTTCGTATCACGGATATCGCCATGGACAAAACCAGCTTGGTGAAGCGTGTCCAATGTCCGGGATATATTAGTGAAGACAGAGGAGGGGAGCAGTTTCTTTTCAGCTTCACCAGCCTCAACCAGCGTCTGAAACGGGAGCAAGTCCATGACCACCATGGTCCAACCACCAGGGATTTCTTGGCACCCTCGCAAGGCTGGGGCCCTTTTATGATCCGCAAGCAAGCTATGGGCGTTGGGCGAATAGGTTTGAACAAATTTGATGCAGATACAGTCGCCGGTCCCGTCTTCAACTCCAGAAAAGACAAGCTTGTTCTTGTTCAGCTGTTCTGAATACTGGAAAGTAATCTGAGTGCCGTTGCGATACGGTCGGTAACTTCTCGGGTGCGGGAACATCTGAGAGACCGGTGCGAAGTTGGCAAGAGGCGTTGTTTGCAGAGTTTCATAATACTTCTTCAGCATTCCTGCAGCGTTGCGGAAAGCAACCATATGACGTGCTACGACCCTTTGGTTGTGCATATCAGTGGTATGAAAATGAAACGCGATGGGTGTTGACAAGAGTTGTACTGTCGGACGCAAATTCCACGCGGCACCCGCAAATTCGATATGTGGTCCTTTGAAAACGAGCAATTAGCATGTCATGGAGCTGGTGGATGACGCTGGGACCAACCATAAATAGCTAGAAGCAGGCATGGCAGGGGAGATCTCCTGAATTCAACTGCTAAACCCTTCGTTGCCTTCTCGTAGTATGCTATGGCTTGGAAATACGGCTCGGCTGATGTATTGCCGGTTTCGTTCTTGAATTCAGCGATCACATAATGATGGTCTTTGAGGTTGATGTATGCATCCATCGCGTATCCGGCGGTTTTCGTTTGGGGAATGGTGAGGTGGATGTTGTGGTCGCTAAATACCTGGTTGATAGCTTTGACCCGCTCAAATTCGTTGATGTACAAAGCCGACATGGCTGTTGCGAGTCCCTCGGCAAACCTCTCGTCCCCTGCTGTTACGCTGGCACTCTGGCAGTCATGGACAAATTGGCCAAAGACAGGATGTAGTAAGACTGTTGGGATAGTTTCCTCGTAATCGCGAGGACGGCCACAAGGAATAGATTTGTGTCGATGCGGATCAAGCTGTCTTGCCCGAAATGAAGACGGAGTACCAGTACTGGAAGGCCTGTCCTTTGTAGCGGACGACGTCAGGAATGCAGCACGTTCCCTCGCAATTGGGTCGTCATTCAGGCTCCCTATGAGCCTCGACGGAGGTTTCGATATCTCTGTGAGACTGGGTGAGTACAAGTCAATGCTACGTTGGCTTTGCTTACTGTTATAAACTGGTTCGACAACAACCAACGGAATCCGAGAAAAAGGAACGTTGTTGAAGATCTTCCTCAGCGACTCGTTTTCTTGTAGAAGTCGACCTGATCCCATGGCACCGAGGATCTCGCGGAGCTCGGGTTCATCAGCTGCTGGAATCTCATAGAGCTTCAAAAGATTGACGGATAGATCCCCCAATTCTTTGCACACCGCTTTGATCGCATTTTTAAGGCCGCCGACCCTAGCATTGATCGATATTGGGACTTCGAAGAAGCTAGCAGGATCTGCCCCCCGAAACCAGCACTGAAAAGCCACCGGGCCCTCTGGAGCTGTAAATGATCGTCATTGAAGTTGAAATTGAACGACTGGTGCCACATACCGATGATGAAGTGAAGTTGGTTGTCCAGGGGAGGTGGGTTGAAAACACTTGATAGCTTTCGTTGATTCTGCAAGGGTTTACCCAGACTTGAGATGGTGCAAGCGCTGAGATGGCCGTCAAGAGAACCACCTTCGCCGAATGCAAACGAAGCTTTGAAAACAGGGAGGTCCTTTGGGCCCATCTCACGAAATTCCTTTGGGTGCTCGTTCTTTATGGCTTTTTTGAGGGCTTCGATAGTACTCGTACTTGAAACTTGGATGGAAAAGTAGTCATCCATCGACTCCCCAAGCACCCAGTAGTGAAGGGTCATGTCTGTGGCGATGACAGAAGGCTTAGTTGCACGTGAACCTGCGAAGCAAAAGTCGGTTGGTCATCGAAGGGCAACAGAATACCTAAATAGGAACAAGGGCGCACCAGAGCTAGGTTCTTTGACAACGATGAGGTGCTCGGAGTCCACCTCAGATATTTTCTTTAGTCCATAGAGTATATCTTTGCCATCAGGACTCCACTCCCGAAGTGCGCGTGTGACCTGATGAATACCACCGGGGTGAGGGAGGGAGTAAACTTCGAGCTTTCGCGCAGGTGTATTGGCAAACCTATCGGATGCCGAATCCTTTATAGACTGTTTGAGGGCTGCCACATTCCCTGTCTCTGAAACATTCACAGAAAAGATGCTGTCGACATCTTCTTCGTAGATCCAACAGTTGAATGTTGCCTGGGGTAAAGCCATGGGGCTGCGACAGCTGCTTTTAAACTCCGAAGGCGCGTAGGAGCATGCTGAATGTTCCGAACAGTCCTGCTTAGCATTGTCTGAACAACCACAAGAGACTCATGAGGCGGAGAGGCCGCTTTTATATGTGGGGAGACGGATGCTGAGGCCGACCGATCTGCTCCCGGTTCTAAAGATTTCAAGATCGTAGTGTACGTGTATCCCCGGCCTGGGCCTTGGACGCTGCCAGTGGTTACATAAGCGACGGGCTTCTATTATGGTTCAAGATCTCACCAGCAAGCACCACTTCTCAGCTCGGCACCCAGGGATCCTTCCGCCGCGTTGCGTAACAGCTGTCCAGCTGCTACGGCTCAGAACCCTGACGCTTTTACTATGGTCCCACCGTGACGATAGCCAACGGTCATCAATGAACCAGACAATGAACCGTTACGTTCTTCTGCGGTTATGCAGTGAAGAAACAGCGTGGGGTGGGACATACTAGATCAGCAATACGGTTCTCTGCGTTTAATTCAATTTTTTGATTCAGATCCCGATGTTGACTCGATCCAAGTCGCTGCCCGACTCGTCCAACGGCGGCGATGATCGATGATCGGCTGTCCTTCAACTTAAAGACCTCTCCGTCGATGGCAGGCACCGCTGGATCTCGGTAATTACCTTGCTTACTCAAAAAGGAGACTTCTTTTCTGCTGGAGCGGCCGTATTCCAAATATCATAGAGAAATCGACAGCCCGTAACCGTGGCACATTCAGATGCGCAAGACGGATGCTCACTGGCGCTGTCAAAGACGAGCCCCTCCAAAAGGCACCGCCTTCCAAGTGAGCCAGTGGTCCCCAGCGCAGGGTATTGGCCAACTCAACGCATTCTCGTACAGACAGGGCCACTTTCCTGCTTTCCAACTGGCAAAAAAATACCTGTTCTGTGTTCGGCCGGTAAACGAACACACCTCACTTGGAGTCGCTGCCTCGTCATCCTAGCACACTGCCACCCACAATGACCACCGACAAGAAGCAGGTCATGCTCATCGACTCCGATTGGGCAGGGGTAAGTGGGCAGGCACGATATCCACATGGAGATGCTCAGGACCATTATTCAACGATATGGGGCTAAGCATGACATGGACATTGTACAGCAGACGTACTTCTAACCTTCTCCCCTTTTTTTACGCAGACTGCCATGACATTTAAACTGACTTTAGTACATGTCAGTCAGGTTGTAGTAGTACGTGTCAGTCAGGTTGTAGTAGTACATGTCAGTCAGGTTGTAGTAGTACATGTCAGTCAGGTTGTAGTACGTGTCAGTCAGGTTGTAGTAGTGCATGTCAGTCAGGTTGTAGTACGTGTCAGTCAGGTTGTAGTAGTACATGTCAGTCAGGTTGTAGTAGTACATGTCAGTCAGGTTGTAGTACGTGTCAGTCAGGTTGTAGTACGTGTCAGTCAGGTTGTAGGACGTGTCAGTCAGGTTGTAGTCCGTGTCAGTCAGGTTGTAGTAGTAGTAGTACTAGTACATGTCAGTCAGTGTCACCTGGTGGCAGATTGGTCGTGCGCAGGGGCCGAGCGGAGTTGTTAACGGGTGCGACCCCTTCGCATGGCGGAGCTACCCCAGATTGTATTGAACAAGATCACGTGCTTCAAACGCTTGACGCGTCGTGTCAAATCTAACCTAACTCCCCCTGACCACACGTACCCGTCTACAAAGGTACACACTACTCGCAACATTTTCCAACAACAAACCGTCTCCTTTAACAACTTCTACCGGGCCTTTTTATTTCCTTTATTATCAAACTCCTGGAAGCCATAACCAGAAACAAAAATGACGAAACGCAAGGTGGATATGACCCCTCAAGAGGTATTTGTTTCCGCTTTCCAGTGGCACTGGTTGCTGACAGTACTGTAGCATACGAGAACGATAACCCAAGCCAGGATAAAGAAGAGGGTGAAAACCCTTTTAATGTATGCGCGTTTTTTTAACTATATTTACATTAACCGCATAGCTTACAGGACTGACAAAGAAAGAGAGGAACTTAAAGTTCGGAATAGGGAGTACAAGCGAAGATCCAGGTAAGTTCTTTTTTTCTCTTTTGCCACGCACCTATAACGATTTTCCTCAGAGAGAAGTCTCGCTTGGCTAAGAGTATCCCAGCGACGGGCATTCAAGACACCCTTGACCAACAACCCATACCTGGGCCCTCTCACCCCCCTTCTAGCCAGCGGTTGCTCTCGCCTCAATATACTAGTGCCGACATCACCCCTGCATTCCCCAACTCCCCTGTTCCATCGCAGGCTAGCATAATATCTGGAAGCGACTATCGCGCTCGCTCACTTTCAAGGCTAACGACCCCACCACGAACCCCACCACCGGACACAGATGTTGCAACCCCAATACTCGGAATTCAGGTTGACGCAAGGGCGGAAACCGTAAGGTGGAATAGTGGTCAAATCACTATATTACCTTACGCTCCGCGTCAAACAAAGAACTCAGTAGAAAACATCCTCGAGAACGATGCAACTTATGTTAGGGATTTGGCCAAGGTTCCCGAATCACACTCTTCCAGCAATTTCATACGTTACTTGGACAAGAACATCCACCCGCGGGATCTGCTGAACGCCGCTCGAGACGCGCTCTCTGAAAACAAGATGGTCGTTGTAAGGGAACTGGAGAGCATACACGGGTTTAAATTTAACGAGGAAGGTATGCAAGAGGCGTTCTCGTGTTTTGGGAGTCGTAAGATCTTTGTCCATGGTACGTTTTTTCCCAGTCAACTTTAACAAGTATTTTAATACTAGTTGTTTCCAGACATGAAGAAGAGAGCACGGGATTTTAGCAACCCTGGGGTTTATACGACGGTACAAGAGTTTCTCGCAGGAATCAACGACCCTAGCCAGGTAAGGGTCGCTCTTGATTTCCCTCTTTCCCAGTTGGCGGCACCCCACCCCTTCGAGTAAGCGACCCTAAAATACAGTTTTCCTTGGCTGATATGTTTCTAGAAAACTGGACGACGGGCTATGTGTTGGATGGAATCAAACACACATGGTTTCCCCAGTGGACCATGCGCGAATACCAGGTGACGTATGGACCATGCGCTCGTGGGGTCTGGCGCACCATGCGGGGATACAGACATACCCTCACCACGACGCTGAAGGGATGCTGACCTTCATTATCCCCTATTCAGGCATTAAAAATTGGGTTGCGATTTTTCCAAAAGACGAGGGGTTGAAAAGAGAAGACCTCTCCGACTTATTGCTCCAAATCACTGACCCCGACGAATTCTTATCCAACCTAAGTCATAAGTTTCATTTCGAAGTCGCCCACCTGAATCCAGGTGATTGTGTGTAAGTCGTTCAACCGTAAGTAAACTCCTACTTATTTTTGAGCAAGCATAATGCCGCCTGGCCAATTACATTCTGTGTATACCCCCATAGCTGGGTTCTGCAGGGGTGGAAGTCTGTTTAATCTCGACTGCATGCACCTGACAGAGGTCTCCCGGTCCATTGACGCAAAGTCGGGAAGTTTCGTGACAAACCAGTCGCATAGGGGGACACTCGAAACGCTTTGCCGCTTGGTTCTAGCGCTGCCAATTATTTCCAACCACCGAAGTAAGTTTATTCCACCTAACCTAGTGTCTGACTAAACAACAGCATCTAGAGCTGTACAAACGGTCTCTTACGGCCCTATGTGGAATGGTCGTCTACCATACCAGATACACCGCGCAAAAGGAAGCTGACTTAGAATCGACCACCCTTCCGAAAGCGATGCCTATCGCAAGGGTAGTTCTTGAATACTTTTCGATTAATACCCTAACCAAGTACGAGCAGTTTATGTCTGACCCAGAGCAGCATATGTTCTCGAGGGGAGAGGAGGTTGCAATATCCCAACTACTTACGCAGTTTCAGTGAAGGATGCATACTTACAGTGCATCTGGTTTTCTCTCCATAACGCGTTCTGTTAATTAGATTTTCACCCCTTAGTTCTATCACGATGCCCTAATGTGTTGATAACGGGTCGTGTTTGCCAACTCGAAATAGTAGTGCCTGACGCCGGTAATCTGGAAAATGGAATATTCAAATAACCAGTGTGTTATTACTACAAAGTGTCTGGGAAGATATGTTATTAGAGATCAGTTAGGTGTACCGAGTGACCCCGACTGACTATTACCAAAGCCCAACTGACCGTAACTAAACCCCGACTGACCATTACCATATCCCGACTGACCATTACTACCAAATGCCAACTGACTATTACCAAATCCTGACTGACCGCTACTACCAAATCCTGACTGACTATTATCATATCCAATGAGTGGAACTTGCTCGGCGCCCATTGCAAAATCCATGCCTAGGTCTGCAGGAGAAGGGCCATCGTTCTGCGCGGTAAGACGTACAATAAAATCGGTAACCGCCATAGTAAGCGTTGGTGGATTGGCGAACGTAGGTACTTGTGTGTGAAACTCGGGTGGAACACGGCTGCGGGCTTCATCACCGAGAATTTGTCCTCGAGCAACCCAGCCATTTTCATCAATGAGATCTATCCAGTCCTTGAGGATCTCGAGGCAGAGGTCATTATCCCACTGCCCGACGTGAAGCAGATGAAAACCTTCATCCCTTTAAATGGGGTTAGGTGGGGCTGCGAGGCGATGCCATGTCCCTAGATGGGATAAATCGCAACTCGTATCATTCAGCACTACCAAGAAAAACACTAACATATCTAATAACCAGATGCGTGACAATGAGAGCAAGGAGAGCAGAGAGAAAGTAGCATGGGTGAATCTCAAGGTATCGAATACGCTTGCATGATCAGTAATCATAGTTGTAGCCCCAAGGTAGCTTTAGAATCCAATTCATAAACCAGGACCAGAGCAAAGAAGGTGCATCATCGTCGGGGCATCGAGCTGGAACTTTGAAACCCTGATAACACCCATCAGCATCCATCCCACGCATACTTCCGTCTAACGACTCACATTGATGCACTCTCCCCAACCCCCACGAGAAACCGTGGCGTCAACACCCAATCCCCTCTCCACAAACCCTTGCCAGATATCACACATGTTCTCACCATCAGTCAATACCTCGTCGGCCTTGATGATCGCATCTCTAGCATCAAAGAAACTGGGAAAACAAGGTTGCAGCTTCATGCCATTGATCGCGAGTTGCAGCAGCAACGTATTGCCATGTCTAGGGACAAGAGGGTTTGGTAAACCAGTGAGTGAATCATGAGTCTGTGGTCAGTAAAAGTTGTTGGGCAGAAGCGTGCCATCGACATTAGGAACAGGGGGGAAGAGTGTGTCCAAAAAACCATGCTTGGCGATCAATCGCTACTGGATAACCCAAAGCATCTCGGCCCAAGCCTCGCCAATCGCATGTACCCCTGATGAGTCAAGCATCTCATATGTTAATGGGTTCACGGACACATCAGAGGAGTAGGGATACCGGCGGACACCGTTTTCAGTATTGGCAGCCCAGGCAGCCACAGCGTAGTCTGAATAAGTGGATGTAGAGCGGACAGTGATAGCGATCAAGTCTAACAATGGTGTTAGTTAACAGCACAGACAGATCTTCATAACGGACCTCCCCACCCTTCACCCATGCCACCAGACTCTCCCCAGCCAAGACATCTAGCATTCTTGGATCCACCCGTTAGATAGGAGGAAAGTCCATAAGACAGTTTGTGAATGACAATATCCGTTGCCATGGACCCATCCGTGTAGGGCGAACTAGTATCCCAAAGACCCATATGACAACGACTAGGTAGAGCAGACATTAATGCATCAAAGGCACCCAACATGGAGTTGTACATACCCATGCTGTCTGTCGGGGGGACTCACGAACATCGCATTGTTGAATATATTGCCATCCTGAGCATCTGTAATAACAGCATCCCCTTCTTCACCATGCCTTCCAAAATTCTACTGCTGAAAATTGCCAGCAGCCTCCGTAAAACCATATCTAAAATACCTTGTTTATACCGAGCGTAACACAAGGCGAGCCTACTTACCAGTAAAAAAGATCGTGCAACATATTGCTGGTATAAAACAACTGGGTTACACTCGCATTGATATATCCTCTTGCCTGTTCCAATGATTCGTGTGCAGTACATGCTGGCTCCAGGGAATAAGGGTGTGAAAACGTCTCATTTGCATCTGCTGAGGATTAGCATTAACTCGTAGACACTAGACACCAGAAGAGAGGGTGATCGGCACCTGGCGGACGCTCGTTATACATCCAATCATCCCTACCTGCCCAATTTCCATGCATGAAAATGTTGTTGCCCCATGTCGTCTCGGTCGTCCGCCAGTGCGAACTGCCTTCCTTGCCAAACGAGGTTTGTTCTTCTCCACTACTGAAAGGGTCATGAGAAAAGGGGAGAGTGTGCCAGCCCAGCGGAGATGCATGGGTATCCCCCAATTCTTCGACGATCTCTCTCCCATACGACAGAGCATACGCAGCACCAGCTAAAAATCGTCTTGAGTCAAAGAAACGTTTGGAAACGATCACTACATATACTGAGTTTACCAAGCTTTGCAGCCTTTTTCTGCACAGCATCCAAGGGGTTGTTTGTACCCCATGGAAAAACAAGATAAGATGCCTTATTCAACTCTGGGGGGCGCGGAATATCTTTGAACAGAGATGCGGGGCAGCTGATAGACAAAATGATGGTGGACAGTATATATGCACTTGCCTTGCTTTTCAAAGACAGCCCTACCCGGTCTGTGTCCCGTTGCCCGCACAGGGTCAGAAGCGATCGAGTTAGAGATTGTCACAGGAGGAATGGAAGCACCTGGGTTTGGTGTGTGATCAGCTGCATTTAAGAGAGTATTCCAAAGACACATTCACAATCAGTCTCTCACGACTGCGGACCACAATCAAGTCCTCACTTACCCTCACCAACCGGCACCAGCATCGGAGAATCGCTCACCCAATCCACGACACTAACAATCCGATGGGGCACCAACGTCGTGACAGTGGTCTCATACCAATTGTATTCCATCTCCACCTCCATAAGTCAACCCAAGAGGCGGATGAAAGCAGGGTGGACGTACACAGTGAGCCAACTCAAGCTTAACACCATGTTCAGTGGGGACCTAAACCCAAACGATGTGTGCCTTGACATCGCTGACTACATTGGGAACGTTGGACAAGGACATACCAAGGGAGGCATGCTCGTCAAGAAGATGTGTTTCTGGGGTCATGACCATGTTGTTCACGTACTCCTCGACCTTATCGCCGAGAGTGCTAAAGTCGGGGTGGTCCTCTGGTAGGGCAGATGCAAGGAATGCCAAAAGGATCCTTGGGGGAGCCGACATTGGCACAGTTTAACAAATGGAAATCAACGAGTTCGTGAGTAACCCTCGCACAATCACGCGAGGCAAGAGTAGACTAGGCATTGAGCGCAGAAGATAGCTGAGCACAGTAATCCTCGTGGGGGTGCACAGGAACCAGAGGATCACGTTCCGCAGGGAAGAACTGCAAATGATCAGCAAGAACGGGATGGAGAGTCAGCAGTACATGTATGGAATCACCAAAACTGAGCACCCTGCCATCCTTGATGTTCAGGTTGATGTGTGCGTTGGCCACCTCAATGCCACCAATGACCTGGCGGGCATAGACGTGGGTCACCCCCGTAGCGTGGTCTGTGTACGAGTCGGGATGAATGACGTATGCACAGCCAGCATGATGGTTGTCATATTGGCTCAGAAAGTCGTGGGCGACGGTGTAGATGTCCTTGGTGGGGTCAATGGCAGCAAGTCTGACATTGGCGGACTCGAAGCGGGCATGTGGCAGGTCAGGTCCAAACCCAAGCGTCTTTCTATGGTTGTTGTGTGGAGCTGAGTGAATGTGGGCATGTGCCATAAGGCCAACCAAGGCCAGGGTGACAGTAGTCAGACCCAGATACATCCTGGTCGACATTAAGCGACTATCCAATGTTATAGTTCAGGACCTTACGCTGCGTATTTTTACTTTTCTTCATCTTATCGAACTTAGTCGATTTTCACTTTCGCAGTCACGTGACCAAGTCACCTGACTTAACTCTCTTTAGGATCACGTGACATTCTGCTCTTCTCCGTCACGTGACCTCACACGTGACCGTGGGACAACATGTGACTCGAGTCTAGACCCGGTCTAGACTCTCGCCTTATCTATGATGTCACGCCTCACGGTTACCTTGCATTCTCCTCATATTCACTTATCTCTTTCATTCTCACACCGGCCCTCAAGTATTTAGGACTCAGACGACCTACCCTAAAGCACCTTAGTATCATATATATACCGTACCCTCTTGTCGTCTTTCCCCAGTCCTATTCACTTGTCTGCTCTCCTATAGGGGCCTGGACATTTGTTTGCTACTCCTTTCCTGCCCATTGCCACTTGTGCCGAACTCATCCTCGTAAACGGATGCTACACGTTGTCACCGTTGTTTTCCCTATCGCAAATCTATATCTTGTTATCCGCGTCGAAGCCGATCTCTCTCATCGTCGTCTCCTCGTCACTACGTTCCTCCTCGAACGTATCTTTCCAGTCGTCTTCCTATAAAGTTAGGATTCCTCCTTTCAGGTCCTTAAACGGTTTCATCCAAAGGATCATCTGACCACCATGTTCTTTGTCATTATCTATGGAAGACTTGTCCAACTTCCCACAGTACTAGTGAATACCATTCGGACAGACACTGTGTTTTGATGCCTTTGACATTGGATATACCAGAGTTGATTTACATTGATAATCATGAACAGTATAACTAGTGCATATTAATCATTAGAATCAAGCCAAGATGAAAGCAAGACAGCTAACAGAGGACATTATATGGAGGGCAAGGGACAACAAAATCTACGACTGATCATGCCTACCGTGCAGAGAATTTCCACCTTTAAATCCAAGTCATCTAATGGTATCGTATGCGGGTAGTTGTTCAATCATCCTTGCGTTTCCACGTGCGCAATTAATAGTAATAGTTGTGGCCCCAAGGCAACCTTGGAACCCACTTGCCGATACGATCCTTGAAAAAGCACCAGGGGAAAATGTCACAGTCATCAGGATCACCTGGTGTAGGCTTTGGCTCTGGCTTTGGGTTGGGCTCCAACTGACTGGCATGACACTGAGATAGAACTCTGGCACCCTATTGCAGCGACATTAATCAAAAGCTAACAAAACGACGTGAGATAACTTACATTCATGCGGATTCCTCCACCCCATGGTGTATTGCCGACAACCTTGGCGTCTTGACCTATCCCCCTCTCCACGAACCCTTCCCAAATGTCGCACAAGTTCTCACCATTAGTCAGAATCTTGTCAGCCTCAATGATTGCATCTCTGGCATCAAAGAAGCTCTGGGAGCAAGGTTGCAACTTCATGCCATTCAACACAAGTTGTATCAACAGCGTGTTACCGTGCTTGGGAACGAGAGGGTTCAGTGAGCCAGTGAGCATGTTGAAAGTCTGTGGTTGGTAAAAGTCGTTGGGTGGGAGTGTCCCATTGGCATCAGGAATAGGGGGGAAAAGTGTCTCCGAGAAACCATGTTTAGCAATGAACCACTGCTGAACAACCCAGAGCATTTTAGCCCAGACTTCGCCAATAGCGTGGACACCCCAGTACCCTGGCTTGTCGAGGGTCTCATAGGTCGATGGATTGATCGTGATGTCAGTAGAGTATGGGTAGTTACGGATACCACCCGTGTGGTTGGCAGCCCAGGCACCCATTGGGTAGTCCGAGTATGTCGAGGTGGAACGGACTGAGGTGGCAATAAAGTCTACAAACTGTTAGCTGCCTGCAGTAAAACGCAGCACGTTCAGACGAACCTCCCCAGCCTTCACCCATGCCGCCGGCCTCACCCCAGCCAAAACACCCACAATTCTTGGGGCCACCTGTAAGACGAGTAGACAGGCCATGAGACAGTTCATGTATGACGATGCCAGCCTCCATGTCACCATCGGGATAGGGGGAATCGGTATTCCAGCAATGGCTGCATATCAGTGAGGTCAGCGAAGATACAATAGAGAACATGCGTCAACATGCACGAACCCATTCTGTCCGTCAGGGGGGGTCATGAAGTTGGCATTGTTGAATCCACTTCCGTCCTATGCGTTTGCAATCACAGCGTCGCCTTCTTCACCACCTCTCTCAAAGTTGAACTACTGGAAGTTGCCGGTGACTTCAGTGAAGCTGTAACTGATACAGGTTCGGCACAAACAGGTAGAACTTGGGTGGCTTTACTTGCCGATAGAAGAGATCATGAACCATGTTGCTGGTGTAAAACAGCTGCGTTACGGTTGCATTGACATGTGCCTTTGCCTGTTCCATTGACTCTGGTTCACTGTCCGCTGGAGCAGGGGGATAATGGTATGCGAATGAATCTGTTTCAGCTGAGTGCTTGTGTGAGCTAGCACTTTCTGGAAAAGAGAAGGATTCATACCAAGAGGACGCTTGTTGTACATCCAACCATTCTTGCCTTCCCAATTCTCGTGCGCAAAAACATTGTTGCCTCACATTGTCTTGGTGGTGTGCCAGTACCGTACGTATTGACTTGAGATTCAGATCAATCGTATGCACTTGAGCAGTCGAGAGTTAAACATTACTTACTACAGGCAGTCTTGTCTTTCGCAGAGGTTGGGTCATTAACACAAGGAAGTGTGTGCCAGCCACCAGGAGAAGCGAGGATATCACCCAATTCTTTGACAGTCTCTCTACCATAGGCCAAGGGGTATTCAGCTCCAGCTAGAAGGACATCAGATGACTGTGACATGGAGACAACTGGCATACGAACCAGGTGCACCATGACACGTAGCCTTCCTTTGCACAGCCTCTATGGGATTGTTTTCACCCCATGGGAAAACAAGGTAAGATACCTTGTTCAATTTGGGGACTGGTGGGTTCTTTTGGATGGGGGCATAAGACTTGGCTCCTGTAAGAACAGACATCAGTTGGTCCGAGTAGGACATCACATATGAGCATGTGCCTTTCTTTCCAGCAAAAGCGTTACCCAGTCTTCTTCCAGTGCCCCGTATGGGTGCAGAAGTTACTGAGTCAAAGGTGGTTCCAGGAGGGACAAAGGCACCCAAATTAGGAAGGTGATCATCTGGAGACAGAACCAGCATGCAGATGAGCAACGACAGATGAAACACGATTGCACAAAGATGAAAAGAGCCTTGGGGCTGTGAACCAATGATCAAAGTCCACATTTACCCTCCACAACTGGCATTGGCATGGGTGAGTCGCTCGCCCAATTGACAACACTGACGATGCGATGGGGTATCGAGGTCATAATGGCAGTTTCGTACCAGTTGTGTTCTATCTCTACCTCGAACTGTGCAATACTCAGACAAGGGAAGGAGAAGAATGGGAGACACATACACGGTGAACCAACTCGAGCTTGACGCCATATTCAGTGGGGACCTGAACCCAGACGATGTGTGCCTTGATATTGCTGACTGCACCAGGGACGTTGGACAAGGACATGCCAAGGGAGGCATGGTCGCCAAGCAAATGTGTTTCAGGGGTCATGCCGATGTTGCTGACATGCTCCTCAATGCTATCGCCGAGAGTGCTAAAGTTGGGGTGATGCTCTGAAAGGGCAGATGTAAGGAATGCCAAGAGGGGCCGTCTTGGGTCCATGTCGACCTCGCCAGAATATGCAAGGGAGAGGAGAGAAGGAACATTGGCACAAGTCGAGAGATGGATGTGTTCCAGATTGGCGAGTCCATGAGTGAGCCTTGTACGGTCACGTGAGGCGAGAGGGGCCTGCAGGAGCGAACAGTGGACGTCGAGTGCAGAGGACAGCTGAGCACAGTGGTGTGCGTGAGGGTGCACAGGGACGTGGAAATTTTGCTCGACGTAGCTGTAGAGCACTAGTGATGGAAGATGACTCTACCAATAAAATCCCCTTGGAAGAAGCTACGACTAGGTGTAGCAGTGAGCAGGGCTTGAGGCTTGGTGAACCTTGCTCCTTGTTGATCCTCTTGGGTCTCAGCACCGATTCCTCCAAGTAGATTAGCCGTAATCACCTTGCTAAAGGATTTGAGCACCTCAGGGTCTGACACAGTGAACAAGTCAGGGATAGGAAAGCGAGCTTCAAAACGATCATTAAACAATGAGACCAGTGCAGAAATACTGAGATCAATTGTGGCGGCTGTTGGAGGGTTAAGCCAACACGAGAAAACATGTCAATCAAGGCACATGCCATCTAGTCTACTATGTGAACTTGCACTGTCAAACAAGACATCAAACTGGAATTCGCCATCGAAAAACTTTTGCACTGCGAAGAGGTTGCTTGCTGTGACAGTCTCGTTGGGTAGCTGAAGCACGAATGATGGATCAGGTGCATGATCTGCCTGGCGATATTGCTCTACTATAGGCTCGGCATGTTTTAAGATATCTTGCACGATAAAATCTATGGTAGAACGGAACGTGTGAATAAACATGTTTTATGGATCAATGAAACTGACCCTTTGCAATCCAGATTTGTCCTGAATTAATGTGCAAACCCAGAAAGTGGGATTTGCCTGGTCTGTGTGCAAAGGCTTCTGAATGAGGCCCCAAAGTCAGGGCTTAGTTATTAACATCTGAATAGAACATGAAACCCAAGAAAGACCCCCAGATTCCAGGAAAGCATACTGTCAACAAGATGAATGGTGAAATCATCGAGGCTGGGCATGAAGCCAGAAAACTCTATAGGACCATCAATTCCCTGGAAGCCATGAGTAAGGAAGCCAAGGTAAGTCAATTGCATGTACATTCTCATCTTCGTCAGTGATGGGGATTAGTGGTCGTTTATATTGACTCCAGGAGTATGCATCTGGCTGGATAGGTTTCCCCTTGATGCGCGCAGCCCAACTGCCTCCATGCTGACCACCAGGTACCTTGAGAAACTCGGTTGTAATTTGAACATTATTGAAGCTATCCTTGAGAATCTGTATGCCGCCCTGACGAGAGTCGAATATGGTCCATGTGTAATGATCAAGTTGTGAGATTAAGATGAGCACATACGTCTAACAATAGTTTAATATAAAGCATGTTCATCAGTAGTGTAAAGAATCACCTTTACAGGAGCGGGTAAAAAAGTACTTCCCCCTGTAATCATGTTGTCAGCCCAATAAACTTGGATTTAGTATTCTCAAACTTGAACCAGTCAGTGATCAGTTGATATTTATTGCAGCAGGATCACATACATGATAATACAAAACAGGCCGAAGTAACGAGCCTGGAATTTAACAACGGTCAGTCATAGTACAATGTTGTCAAGACGATTCTGATACGTACGAGAACAAATAGTGTATATCCACAAGTGATGATTAATCCACTTACTTTCTATGAATGTGAGAGTAAAGTAACACCCATCAGCATCACTCTAAATCCACCAATTATAATCAGATCACTTACTGTCTATAAAAAAGTGAAAAGGATACCCATTAGCACCATCCTGAATCCATGAATCACAATTAGACCACTTACTGTCTATAAATAAAGAAAGTAAAGAGCACCCATTATAGGCCATCAGCACCATCTGAATCCACCAATTACAATAAGACCACTTACCCACTAAAGGGCACTCATGAGCATCATCCTAAATTCACCAGTTATAATTAGACCACTCACTTCCTATGAATGTTAGAGCAAAGAGTACCCATCAGCACCATCTTGAATCCACTAATCACAATCAGACCACTTACATACTATGAATATGCAGTAAGAGCAAAAGGGCACCCATCAGTACCATCCCAACACCACCTATTATAATTAGACCACTTACTCTCTACTATGAATGAGAGTGAAGGAGCACCCATCAGCACCATCCTGAACCCATCAATCACAAGCAGACCACTTACTCTCTATGAATAAGAGTAAAGGAACATCCATGAGCACCATCTGAATATATAGGTCACAATTAATCCACTTACCCACTATAAATAAGGGGACAATGAATAAGAATATGTGAACATCTATCAGAACCATCCAGGATCTCTCTCAATCAGGCCACTTACTCTCTATGGATTATGTGTCAATGGTTATTAGTATATATATCTTGTAACTGCTGAATTATTATGGTTTAGACATTTCATTACCTGGGTGTGTGGAAACCATTTTTCAATCCTTTTGACTAATGTTTCTTGCTATTCAGATCTGAGCAGAAAAGTTAAACTTGTACCATACACAGTATTGATGAATGGTAGTATGTCTCTACAATAAAAGTCAAGGTCCAATCATCAGCATTCATTAAATGATCTGTGCACTTGCCACCACCTACTTTGTTATAGCATACCTGATACAAATCATCATGTTGGAATGCTGAGTAGAGGCTAGTAACATCTACAATGCTTCCTCATTCAAGGCTTCCATAGTTGTCTCCAAGAGAAGATTGCATCCATCATTAGCCTTGTGCATGTCTGTAAAGAAGAGAATTGGTTGTGTCAACAGATTGAAACATTGTACTTACTTTCTAGGCATATATATCCCTTGGGAGGATACTTTCTTTTTTCCAACCTATTCCATGCAGTAGTTGTTGTCTTACTCTGTATCTCTTCTGCACATTCCTTGACCCTTGCAAGTAGTTCTGCCGCAGGTACCTATCTTTCTTCAGGTTTGAGAGCTGTAAGAGCAACTGCTAATAGCGCATCACATTTCATGAACACAAGTACAACGGGCACTGCAATTAGTCGATAATTCAGATTTGAAGCAAGGATAATGGGGAATGGTCTACCGTTTCCTGTGTCACATTCATCAAAAAAATTTTCCTCTGCTTTCAGGACGAGTCAGTGGGACCTGTCCATCAAGATGCAATACCTAAGCGATAGGAAGCTGTTGTAAGTGTGCCGTAAACGCTGCTATGTCCATTTACCATATAGCATAAATCTGTTTCTGGAGGAACATAGTCTTTGCATGTTCTGCAACAAACTCCTTCATCTGCTCGAACTCCTCTATGCTACCGGCTTTGAATCCCTGCAAATCGTGAAAGACGAAGCCTGGGTTACTTTGGAAGACCATCTCGTTTTTGATGTCATGGATTCCGCGCTTGGAATGCATCAGTGAAATGTCCCACAGGTAGCAAGATCTAACTCTGGTGCTCACCTCCCTAGATTCCTGGATCTGTGCATGATCAACCTGATCGCAAACCGTCAGTGCTATGCAGACCAAAAGCATAAAACAAAACCATACTTTGTTTCCCTTATCGTCGTAGATCTCTGGATTGTTGGTAGAGTTGCAGATCTTCTTGAGAATGGTAGTTTTACCTGCGTCGGCTCTGCCAATAACGAGAATCCTAAACCGTCCAAATTTCTTTCTGACATCTTCGATTTCCATAGTGAGTAAGAGTTGACAGTAAGACTGAGAAGTGAACAATGCGATGGTTGCTTGCTCAGTTGAACGAGAGTCCCACGATGGTATCGCACAACAACATGCAACCAAGGTCTGAAATCATAGATCATCAAAATTCCTTCCAGATTAGTGATTAGTCTAAATACAGTGCAATGCAATGGTGTCAAGTCTTGCCATACGAAAATGCCTACGAGTCCACGAACTCCAAGTAAGCCACATGGCACATCGTACCATTCCGATCCCTGATCTTCATCAACACAGATGACTGAGAAAGCCTGCAAACCAAAAACCAACTTTGTGAACCAAACATATCAATATGTTTGAGTGTATACATACCTCAACGCTTGTTTATGCAGCGCCAAGTACTGCACGACAAGAATGGCACTGATCGCAAGCCCTCGCCACGTAGCCAATAATATCTGTCTGAGGCTTGATATCTTCGAGCTAGAAACAAGAAAAAGAGAACATCAACATCACCCTCTGTTGCACATAAAGAAAAGAGGGAGATTACAGTACCTCATGCTCTTGACTCTCTTTCCCACGTCTTGATCCACTTGCACGGTTCCACGTCATCCATTTTGTAAGTGCTCGCCATGTCCATTGGGGCACCTGCCCATCTTTACAAGTATCATCATGAGTGCGGACCGCATCACATCCTCCGCCAACAACGATGCATCCAAAGGCATTACATGGTTCCTTGTCCGAAGCTTGCTTATCTCGCACAAAACTGCTCCAGCTTGATAAACGTATTTGCAAGCATTGCAGAGACGCGAGATCCTTGCAGGAGCCACGACTCAGCATCAGACCTTGCCTCATCCAACTCTGTCGCCCCGGGATTGTCCCGCCATATCATCACTAACTCGTCCTCTTCTTGTCCCCTACCTGTCACAGTTGACTTCTCTAACTTGAGTGCGGCACCCTAGTCAGCGTGCCAGACACTGCTCGTCCCCAACTTTTCATAGCTGGGCTTCTTCAGGAGTCCCATCCCAACGCATTGTGTCTTGTTCAGCACAGTTGTTGGGAAACCTAGCAACGCCAGCTTCAAAAAAATTGTTTCATAGGTTGCCGTTGGCTAGCGAATTGGGTTCCTGTGGTAGAGTACCCGGAACAAAGTTCTACAAATTGATGGTGTGTTAGGGGAATGAAGAAATGCAAGAGTGATACAAGCCTTGGAGCGCCCCTTGTTGAAATCCCTCTTTTTGCACTTGGGCATCTTGGAACTTCCACGTTTCTCCTCATCCCAGATCTCGCTCTGTGCCGTAAGACCTGTGGCGAGAATGAAGAATGGAGACGGTTGCGTAGATGGTTGCATAACATCAGGGTAATGATGTTTGGAATTTGTTGGTGGGAACCTGCAAAAAGCAAAGTCAACATTCAACATAATGTCGGATCATGGCCATACTTGAGACCTGGATCAAGTACTTCGAGCCCAATCACCATTTCACGTGGTATACTGCTAGGGCCTGCAGGTCAGTCAATGAATCCAAAAAGTGGGGATTGGTGAATATCAGAAACATGTTAGTAGCTCGATTAGAATCTCACCACCTTTGTGACGTCTTTTCTATCGTCGGTTCCGATGGGGGACAAAGCTCTTTTGATGACTTGGCTTGATTTGGGCCCCATGATCTCGACAGCATTGATACACCCTTTAAGATCTGCGATTTCAATCTCTGCATGTACCTCTGCGTCCTTCTTCTTGCTCTGATCAAGGACATACAACACCATAGCTCGCAGTCACTCAAAAACATCGTCAAAACTGGCTGGATGACAATGGACCCAGATCATCTGTGAGTCATTGTTGGGTTCATCTAGCCATGACTTGTCACCTGAAAGTCGGCTCTTTAAAATTACTATACAGGAAAATGACGAACAACAGAACTCACACTAGCATTTTGGGGGGGGGTCTTGACCAACAAGGCAATGTCTATTGGCATCCATCTGCAGAATGATGCATACATGTGATATAGATGGTCAAGATGGACTGACCTCTGCACGTGCCTTGTCCTGCAGGTGCACTGGGACATGTCGAACATCATGACTGGCTGCATATGTGCATGCCTGCCAGTAGATGATTGTTTGTAACCGTAACTAATGAGAGGGATAAAATAAACATACCTCTGTGAACCTCTCCACGTCTATAGAAGCTGGTCATCCATGCATAGCTAATCTCATGCCAAACGTCCCCCAGCGACAAAACTAAGCCTATGAGCATGTACAGTCAAACTGAACTGCCGTCCTTGGGGGGGACCATAGGAGACAATGTCAGTGTTCATCTGGTTGGTTATGAGAGTGTGTCCCCTGAACCGCTATCATGTGTGCATCAATCACATCTTGCGCTTTCATGTGTTGTTTCAGTGGCATCGTGATTCTTTTGCTTTGGGGCTATTGCAGACCAGACTTGGTCAGACATTGTTATGGTGCTGAGTTGAGTTGGTTGTGCCAGCTAACACCAGGCCATACTCTCCTCGCCTCGATGTCACGACAGGGAAGAAAAGACGGATCAAACAGTATTAGGAACGTAAACTACATGTAGGCCATTCATCCACCGCACAAGACCAGACAACTCAGTTGGAACTTGGCGGGTCTGCCACAGTCGTGTCCCACGCGACTAGCACCTTCTAAGGTGCTTAATAAACTTGCTGGCCTGCATCCTCGACACACTAGTTGCTCCGAGCAAGCTCCGTCATACAATCATCGGACCTCACCGAGAAACCAAAGCCAATGGTGCCACATCCACCACAAGCACGTTGCTTTGTGGCATCCACCAAGTCCACCTCATTGACGAGCACACCTCAAGAGACAGGAATCATGTAATAGTGGATGACCTTCATTGGCTTCAAATGGGGCCTCCTGATGATCCTTCATTCGAGTGTCTGGAACCAAATTCTAGCATCCATCCCTTGTACATTTCTTTTCATTGATTCTCAAACTGAGTTTGTTTCTCAGCGTGTTATAAATCATATTTTGACATTACCACAGGCCACAATCCTTATCAGAACCCCCAAGAGTATCTCCGTGGAGAATACAATCTTTCACCCTGACATCTCTATTCCTGCATACTTCTTCCAAATAAATTCAGACATGACATCCTTGTTGATGGTGAGTAGTCCCCATTCCCATTGTGGCAGAGAGGCCCCATCAAACACACTCAGGCACCAGTGGATGTCACTCCTGCAGATGACTTGGATAGTCTTGTCTCAGATAATGCCATGAGCGGATCTACGTCTAGTAGCAACCCCGGCCCTGGCACAAAATTAGACAAGAATGGATCAAATGGTCAAACAAAGACCCACGGGAAAAAGTATGTCAGCATGAAATTGATCGATTTTGGAGCTCACTCCTGGTCCTGTAGGGAAATCCACAATTAGGGGAGATGCCTTCTTGATGTCGGACAGATTCGATAGAGTCATCGGAGAGAACAGGAGTATGAAGAAAATCTATCAGGGTGGGAGTTAAGACAATGTCCAGGCACAATGAGGGAGATGTTGTTGCTCTCCTAGTCCAAAGGTTTTAAAACCTCACCAGGGTCTGTCTGTTTCGTTCCCTCGTCATATTGTACAAATGTTCTTATTGCCCATCCCTTTTTTCTTCATAGCACAATGACAAGATACCACACCCCATGGTCAATATTTCGTGTTACCCTGGAATCTTCAGTGTTCAACCTCCATTGTGACTTTGGGATGTGTAATGTGACAAAGAAAAATGGGAAACCATGTGGAAGATGAATGGACAAAAGGGTAAGCAACGTCTGCAAGTGGCATTTGCAGACATGGTCCAGAGGTAGCGGGCTGGGAAAGCAGAATTTTGAGCCGGGTTCATTTACGTATTTCGTTTTTTACAGCCTGGAGTGCTGAAGTAAAATATTTTCTCGTTGTGCAGAACGCAGGGTATGACGACGACTCCTGCCCACAAGCATAAACCTGAGTATGAACCCTCATGGTAGTGGGGTCTCCAACCTGAGCCGGCAGTAGATAGCCCAGTCTCCATTATCTCGGGACACGTCATGTCGGTGGGGCTGCTGGGGATATGCTTATAGCTAGGGAGCTGGGGAGGGATGGTAACAAAGGGAAAAG
>JBBPRT010000055.1:0-32645 GCA_038093175.1 Boletus hoseneyae
TCGCCAAAGGAACCCAGCGTGGGCAGCACCCAGCTCGACCAGCCGTCATCGAGGGTGCACAAGCGACTCGCGTCGTCGCAGCCAGTCATCGACGAGCAGCCCAGCGACCAGACTGTCCTCGCTGCCTCAGATTCCCCCCCAGAGGCTGATCCTCCCGCAGATCCTGCACCGGAGAAACCTTCCCGCAGACAGAGACTGTCTCCCAGGGACACTGACGATAGACCACAACTCCCTCCTGGTCTCGACATCCTATGGCTCCCCGATTCACCCCCGAACTCGAGCGTGTTACCCCCACCGGAGCTCTTTGAAGAAGCTCTCACCAACTTGCACATTGCTCTCCATCCCCAAACACAACATCGTGCCGCATACTCTTCTCCTGCAGGTCCCCCCGTGGAACCAGCCCTTGCATTGTACTGTCCCGTAGAGGGTGGAGAATACGTTCTCGATGAGACTGTCCGCGAATTGGCTCGCAGAACCGGAGCCGAGGTCCTCGTGATCGACTCTGTTCACCTTGCTGCAGGTGAATGGGGCCATTTTGGAAAAGGTATAGTCATCTTCACCATTCGTTTCATCCTTGTCTGACATGTCTGCCTTGTAGCGGCCGGTGCCATCCAGCTGCCACGGAATCCTCTTCACTATCATCCTGCCCCTTCTCCTTCTCCCCCTCGCCGTTTTTCTCCCGCCACCGAAGAGGAGGAAGAGTCTGAACCCAGCTTCTTTCCACCGGCAGGAGTTTCTCAGATGACCCTCCACGTGCTTGCCCCGGTCGCCGCCTCTCGTGGACGCCCTTCCTCAGTCTTTGCCCCTTCTCGTTCATCCCCCACCCCAAGTCGAATCAAGGCATTCTTTGATGAACTCATCAACATGCCCTCTTCATCCTCAGAATCATCACAGCCTCAACGCGTCCGCCCCCGTATAGTCTATATACGCGACTTCCCCACGCTTGCACCGACAGCACCCACGTGGTATCCCCACCTCCTCAGTGCGGTACGCGCTCGTAGGACGGGACCCATCGCCCGTCCTTCGTCCCCTGTCGCATGCCCAATGACAATTGTGTGTGGTGTGACACCACCACTTGTCGGACCAGCTTCACTCCCTATGTCAGCCTTCATAGGGCCATTCCCAATATCCGCTGGCACGCAGGTACCGTCCAGCCCGGGTTCAATTAATGGCCGTCGGAGACATACTGCTCGTTCCGCTCCTGGCATATCAACTTCTAGCTCAAGCCCCTACTCTAGCGCAATCCATGTACAACCTTCTGATTGGGGAGAGGATGATTATGCCACACGGGCGCGTGAAAAACGTCTTCGAGAGCGTCTGCGGAGATGGGACAAGCACGGAGACGCTGCACTCCTCGAGGATGTCCCGCGACTCTTTTCCTCCCCTCCTCCAGGTTATTTCCCCCTCAGCAGCGGTGGGGCTAACAGCTCTTCTCAAGCTATTGCACAACCCGCTCCTGCCGATTTTGATGCTCCACGTCCGCCAATACTTTTATTGGGAGGGGGGTCGCCTCCTTTCCTTGATATGCTCGGGAGTGGGCAGAGTGACCCAGATGATGGTAATTCAGGAGGTGGTACTTCAGGAAAGTTTTTCCGGGCTTCCGTCATCCTTCCCAGTTCACGGGATCAAGGTGCGGAAAGGCAGTGTAGGATGAGTCGACGGAGGGAAGTAAACGAGTTGGCTATGCGATTAGGTGTTGGAGGGATTGGAGGTGTATTGGAGGCTGATGCAGGGGGTGTAACCGACAGTGCGTCGACTGAGGGGCAAGAGGTCGGTGCAGACATCGATCAAGTCGAAACGGAATCAAAATCACATTACGTGGAACTCGAGGCAGACGCGGAGGTCGTTCGATCTTCTGCCGATGCTGAAAACCAACCCAACATAGATGCTCCGTTGTCCAGCGGCCTACAATACCCTGAAGAGCACGAGATGTGGGAGGACTGGAGCACGCGCGTCGAGCCTTGGCCTTCGATACGTCAAATTGCAGATCGAGCAGTTGGAAGTGTCGTCTCCTCTTCCATCATCTCCCCTGTCGTGTCCTTTTCCACAACATCTAAGCCGCTCGGTGCAACCCTTGAACCGACTTGCGTACCTTGGTCTGCAATACACCATGCTTGGGCAGCACAACGCTCTTCGCGCGATCTTCGTCGGGCTTGGTCGAAAGACGCACGTGTTCGTGTTCCTCGCGAGAGCCAACCTGACGATGTCACCGAGGACGAGTTAGATGCGCTTGAACTCGAGGATGGTGAAGAAGGTCGACTCGTGGATGAGGTAGTGGAAAAGGTTAAGCAAGACGAGGACCTTGATCCTCATGAAAGGCGGCTATTGGGTTGCATTGTCGATCCCGGTAAGTTGCTTCCATTGGATCAATGGTCAATGTCATGCATGACCCCTAACGCAAATGGATTAGCTACTCTGTCGACGACTTTTTCACAGGTCCATCTTCCTCCGCATACGATCGACTCCGTGAGGACTCTGGTTTCGCTCCCACTTCTTTATCCTGCAGCGTTTCAAACGGGTATCCTGAAAGAACATGCCATGACTGGGTGTCTTCTGTTTGGACCCCCGGGAACCGGTAAGACCCTCGTCGTGCGGGCGCTCGCGAAGGAGGCTGGCTGCAGGATGTTGATGGTCTCGCCATCGGACGTCATGGACATGGTGTGTCTCCTCCTTGGCTCTGCTTGCCCTATTCCTGATCATTCTCGGCTTGCTTTAGTACGTCGGCGAAGGCGAGAAACTTGTCAGAGCAGTCTTTAGCCTTGCTCGCCGTTTGTCGCCGTGTGTCGTGTTCCTGGATGAGATCGATGCACTTTTCGGGGCTCGGTCATCTGCTCGCGACTCGGGTGGTGCCATGGCGCACCGTGGGGTGATTACCGAGTTTATGCAGGAGATGGACGGACTGAAGAGTCAAGCGGCTGTGGAGGAGAGAGTCGTGGTAATCGGCGCTACCAACAGACCTTTTGATCTCGACGATGCAGTATTGCGGAGATTGCCTCGTAGGTTACTGGTTGACCTCCCTGGGGAGAAAGAAAGAGAGGGTGAGTGGTGTTTCAGTCTTTCAAAAAGCCGAAAGGCCCTGATATTGTTACATTCCAGGCATTCTGCGCATTCTGTTACGGGACGAAACGTTGGCGAAGGATGTCGATGTGATGGCACTGGCTAGACAGGCAGAGAGCTTCTCCGGATCGGATTTGAAGCGTGCGTTTAGCGTTTTGTCCCGCAGCATGTTTTTCTGACAACTGGATCTTGAAGACTTGTGTGTCTCCGCTGCTCTCGACGCAGTCAAAGAGGGGCTTAGTGTGCCGTGGAAACCGTCACCGGAAGCTGCTATGCAAGACCCGATAAACAATTTGGATGGACCTTCTTCAGCGACCTATTTGCGGACTATCCACCTAAGACATTTTACCAAAGCACTTAAAGAGATCACACCCTCGAACTCTGAATCCTTGGGTTCCTTGGCGGACTTGCGCAAGTGGAATGAACAGTTTGGTGAAGGCCAGAGGGACAAACGACGTATACAAGTCTGGGGGAAGGGCAAGTTCGGGTTTGTGGATACCTCACATGGTGCAGGACAAGATGAAGGTCGTGTTACGGAACCCCGCGCGATGGCACGGAGAATCATGTCAATAGACGAATAATGCTACAGTACCTATTGATGGCGTAAAAAGTACGCGTCGCTGATGGGCAACATCTAGTGCCGCAGAACCTCAACGCGTCCTAGCAGAACGACGACGCGTAGTAGTCTGAGGGGTTTCGTCTTCCTCATCTTCCTCCTCGTCCTCGTCAACATCCATTCTGACGGTTTTCTTTTTCCCGCGTCGCTGAGATTGCTTGGGTTGCGAAGGCGCAGACTCGTCTTCGTCCATCCTTGTCTCCTCTTCATCCTCATCGCTTGCTGTTGTGCTCTTCCTGCGTATACGCCGGCCATCATCTTGACCATCTTTGACAGCAGCCTCGCCTATAGGTATAAGATTCACAGCATCTTGTGGCCAGTCCATCACGCAGGTAGGACATTGCGTACGACGGGCACGAAGCTTTCTAAAACAATGGTAATGGATTTTTGCTTTGCAATTTGGAGTGTTACAATTGGCACCACGTGTGATGATCTGAAGACGATGAATGCAAATATTGAGTAAATACGAGGCCTGAAAAAAAACCTACCTCCATGCAGAGCGTGCACTCGAGACACTCTTCCGGATAATTTGACTTGAGGTACGGTAAGAGCTCTAGGAGCGCGCGTGTCGAGAGCGAGTAACGCGCACGTCTGGAAAATGTTCGGCGCCAAGGAAGAGAAGCTACACAGAACCCGCTCAACTTGCTCTTCAGTAGCCATCCTTTGGCTACGAGACTGCTTAGGACGGTCTCGGCTTGAGACTTGGTCATGTTTGATTTGAGCGAGCCTACTTCGCGGAGGGCGGCGAGTGAGGAGACAGAATACGCCTCACGCGGTGCGAGCATGATTTGTTCGACCTGTCATGGTCCCGATCAGACGAGTGGTCACCCAGTCCCAGTGGAACACGTACGACTGCCTTAAAGTAAGCGATTTCGAGGGGCGTATAATCCGTAGCCATCTGGGCAATCTCGTCGTCCTTTATGTTCACCTAGAATGGTGGGTCAGCCAAGCGACGTGCTGGATGCAACTGGGTGGCGCACGACGGCGTACATCTCTACCCCAGTTTGCTCGTCCGACAAGTGACGAAATTCGAGGTCGAGGGGATTAAGAGCAGTGTTGATATCAGAGACAAACTTGTCCCATGCCTGTCTACTATCGTCGAACCGTATGGCGAGCGAGGGATCAGCGACTTGGGGAATGAAGGTCAGTTACAATGTTGCGCTCGTCAAGCGGTTCTTACCTTTGACTGCGTCTACGCATTTTGACCAGAGAATCTGTGCATGCGTGAAAGAAAGAATTCCGCGCGAGAATACTGCTTGAAGGAAGAGACGCTGGACGTCGTTTGAGTGGACGGCCATGGTCTTTTTTTTATTTTTTTTTTACGCGTCGCGTCGCGTCAAGATAAGATAATCACACGAGTCATCATCATGTCAACGTCGAATCATCCAAAAGGACTGTCTTTTCTTCTGAACCTTCATGTGCGGAATCCTTGCAGTACACGGCCTCGAGAGGCCCGTCGGAGACCGCGCACGTCTCATTGGATTATCGAAACGTCTTCGTCATCGCGGTCCAGACTGGTCAGGCTGCTATGTGGGCAAAGATGCCATACTCTGTCACGAACGTCTCGCTATCGTTGGAGTCGGTCTGTATCCGCTCTCAATTCAAAAGGAGCCAATCTCACATGTGTACAGACACTGGTGCTCAGCCGCTCGTGAGCGAGGACGGCAAGCTCACGCTCACCGTGAACGGTGAAATCTACAACCACCTCTCACTTCGCGCAAGCCTTGCACCAGAAACCAAGTTCAAGACGCACTCCGATTGCGAGGTTATTCTACCCCTAGTACGTGGGTCGATCGTCCCCTATATTCATCCCCCGGCTCATATAAGTGGCCACACCAGTACAAGAAATATGGTAAAAACGTCCCCGCGCTCCTCGATGGCATGTTTGCATTTGTCTTGTTGGACGAATCCGTGACACCGTCTAGGATCATTGCTGCCCGTGACCCCGTCGGAATCACCACCCTTTACCAGGGCTGGAGTTCTAAACGACCAGGAGTAACCTATTTCGCTTCCGAACTCAAGGCGCTCACCGACGAATGCGACGAAATCACATCATTCCCTCCCGGTCATGTGTTTGACAGTCTGGACAACTCCACCACGCGTTACTATCAGCCTTCGTGGTTCGCTGGTGACCACGAGGACGCGCTTGCCCCCACCACCTCGGTGGACTACACTTTGATCCGTGAAACCCTCGAAGCAGCCGTTCGGAAACGGTTGATGTCCGAGGTGCCTTATGGGGTCCTGCTGAGTGGTGGCTTGGACAGTAGCTTGATTGCTGCCATTGCCGCCCGAGAGACAGAAAAGGTCGCCCAAGCACAGTTCGAGGCTCGTAAACGCAAGCTAGCAGAGGCGATCAGCGGTCCACCCACGCCAAAATGGGACGATCTGAGCGACCGAGGTGAGGAATCGAATCGGCCCAGGTGTGCACCACAGCGCTGACGGACTGACCGCACAGCGATGCTTGCCGCTTGGCCCCAGCTGCACTCGTTCTCGGTTGGACTAGAAAACTCTCCCGACCTTTTAGCGGCAAAGAAAGCGGCACACTTTTTGGGTACTGTTCACCACGAATTCGTCTTTACTGTGCAGGAAGGACTGGATGCAATACCCGACGTCATTTACCATCTAGAGACTTATGACGTGACGACCGTTCGGGCAAGCACGCCCATGTACCTTCTCAGTCGTAAGATCAAGGCTATGGGTGTCAAAATGGTGTTAAGCGGGGAGGGTAGCGATGAAATATTTGGAGGTGCGGAGCGATCGCATCACCTCAAGATGCACGCCTGCGCGCAAGACTGATGTGTTTTCCCTCGGCAGGATACTTGTATTTCCACGCCGCGCCCGACAGCGAGTCATTCCACCAGGAATGTGTACGCCGGGTGAAAAACCTCCACACTGCGGACTGCCTGCGGGCAAACAAGTGAGCAGAGCTTCCATTCCTCGCCGGCTGACCCCTGGATATTGACGAGATGATCTCATCAGATCGACTATGGCATGGGGACTGGAAGCGCGCGTACCGTTCCTTGACAAGGCGTTCCTGGACGTTGCGATGACCATTGATCCGAAAGAGAAACAGTTCGCAAAGGGCTCTTCCCAAGAATGCGATGAAGATGGTCATCCGAAAATAGAAAAGGTCAGTTGACCCTTGGCCCGCCGTCTAAGACCGAGGACTCATGACGGCCTTCAGTACATTTTGCGTAAAGCCTTTGATAAATCTCCTGATGGAAAGGTGAATGATACGCCGAATGAGAACCAGGTGTTTTTCTCAAATGGGCATGACGTTTGACCCATAGCCCTACCTGCCTAAATCGATCCTCTGGCGCCAGAAAGAACAGTTTTCGGACGGCGTTGGGTACTCGTGGATAGACGGGTAGGTGGCCGAGGGTCGTGACGTGCGTTTACCGAGATCGTTCCGCAGAATGAAGGATCACGCCGCTACGGTCGTTTCGGACGAGGCGTTCGCCAAGCGGGCCGAACGTTGGCCCGTGGACACGCCCGATACCAAGGAAGCTTACTTCATTCGGGAAATATTTGAAGGTACGGGCGTTCGCGCCGCACTTGAAGCATCCGAGGCTCATTTTTTTCTTCTTCAGCTCACTTCCCTTCTGACGCCGCGGCCAAAACAGCTGTGCGGTGAGTCCTCGACAAGGTTCAGTTTTTTTTTCGCGTGTGATGGATCCTGATGCGGCAGTCCAGCTGGATACCACGCGGCGACTGGGGGTGCACATCAGACCCTAGCGGGCGTAGCGTCAACATTCACAACGCGGCATACGAAGCGACAAAAGTGGTCTGATAACACGATGACAATTAAGTATACATGCTGAAGGCTGTGAAGGAAATTGCGTTGGACCGCGCCAGCGAGGCTTGATGTGCTGGTATCAGAGTGCTGGACTAGAATAAAATCGTCAATGTGTGTTCCGCAAATAGAGAATGTGATAAAAAGAAGTGGAAAGGGAAACCTCAATGAGAGTGGCAAGGTATCGTCAAACATTTGGGTACCAACTGAGAAAATGCGGCCGCAAGCAGGCGGAAGAATGAAGGAATGTGTCAGTCATGAATGCAGGGAAGAAAGCAATGGAGTAAGCGAGTGCAGTACGTGAGTTCAAGAACGTGATGGAAGAATGTATCGGAACTCGACTATTAAGGAGCTGGTGGTGTCTAGGCAGGACGACAGCAAGAGAGAAAAACAGTGGAACATCATTGAGTCAACGAGGGATCTTGGGCAACGATTTGACGGTATAAGCCTACCCCAGAGTCTTCTGAGGCAACAGGGGAGAGCTGAGGCTTGTTGCCATTGTTGCTGGTGGTGGCCGTCACAGTGGCGCGGGTGGCTGCACTCGATTGAGAGGTCTGGCGAGGTCGCTTTGCAGGCGGAATGCCACGGGTACTAGTATCCCAGGCAGGACGAGTCACAGTCGCTTTGACGGACTGACTATCGTCCGAAGGATTAACACGAGTCTTGGTACTTTGCGTCGGCTGCGTTTTCCTGCTTGCAGGTCGTATGCCTGGTGAAATTTGATCACCGGACACCAGCCGGGTACCAAACTTTGCGTTGGCTGAAGACTCCCGGGCGTAAGAGGTCCCACCTGGGGACACGCGTCGGGTGGACCCACCAACAGTATGTTGCTTGGGTTTCAAAACCGGCTTTTGGAGAGTGATCTTGTCAGCACCCCAGTATGAGAAGCTCATCTTGCTCTTCTTATCCGAGTCATCCGAGTCATCTTCATCCTCGTCGTCATCTGGAAGCGGGATGATCCTAGGTTTGTGGGTTGAATGTGCCTCTGCTTTGGAGCGAACAACGCTGGGAGAAGTGTCAGGCGCATCGACTGATGTAACAACGGGCAACTTACTCTTCCATTGACACGACACCTTCCTTTGGTTGAATCACATCTCCAATCGCCCATGTTTCTATCTATTGAAAGGACGGATGAGCCCATCGTGGAAACATCACAAGCACCTAGCACACCTTGACAAACTTGTACAAGTTTCGCGGCTTTGTATGCGAGTTTCGACGCCCAGATGTTGCATACTTTGACTTGCCTTGCATCTCTGGCAGGGAATTCGTGCGCGAGTTCGTGCTGGATACCAGTGGTAATGATGTGGTCCCAGTGCGTTGACACCTCAGCACGACATCGTTGAAGACTACCAGCCACAAATCCTTCTTGCCTCCTATGCCAGAACTTGTGCCAAGAACATCGCTCAGCCGTCGGAACGATGTTTTGCCCTTGACGTTCTTCATGGCCATCACTGGTGGGGGACCAGATCCTTTGGGTGATGTCGAGGCTGACACCGAACCTTCACGACCGACGATGATCTGTCTCTCCTCCAAAAGAAGCCGGGAGGGTTTCGGGATCGCTAGCTGTTTCACCTTGTCGAGGCCCTCGATGCGGGCAAAAACGTCCCTCGTCTTGTCTCGGTCCTCTTTCTGGATCTTCTCATCCTCAATGCTTCGCACGATTGACTCTACTTCAGCGACCATCTGGAGGGTGCTCTCGTATTCAAATGTGCTGGGGTCGGTGTGGAAGAGGAGGTTCTGGAAAAGAAGGGGATACTTGAGAAGACGCTGAAACGGTTTCGACAATGTGATTGCAAGACCAGTCTCGCCCTTGTCGGCGGCCGACTCTTCTAGTCGTTGCAAAGATTTGCACACCTTGAGCCACTCCGCAGCATCCTGATTCTTGGGCTTCTTGGCAGCACTTGCGGTGGAAAGTGCATTATCAACCTGCTCGAGGGCACGCTCAAGATGAAGGACGTAAGTGGCATAGCCTTGGAAGATGTGTGACTGTGGCAAATCAATAACTGTTCCACTACAATCAAATGAGTACCCACGTTCGAGACGAAAACGTCTGCGAGCGACCGTACGAGTGGATATTGTTCCTCGTACCGTTTTTTCAACCCCTCGCTGAGTTTGACATGCCCGTCAAGGACGCCACTCTCGATGACCTCCAGACATGTTCGCAGGTCTTCAGGGAGGAGATGTGGGGGAACAGCCGGCTGCAACGAAGGATCCTGCTGTGTCTGTGATCGCTTCGGCTTGCGGATTAGACGACTGTGAACGGTTGGCGTCGTCTTGGCGCTGTCTTTCCGTTCGCGATCCTTGTCGCGCTCACGGTCAGGACCAGACGGTCTTCCGAGTGATTGCGAAGATGCGTTGACCTGGTTCATGCGCTGAATTGGGGGGAGTGACACGTGGGATCGCGATGGAAAAGGTACCGATTGTTTGACTTTACTACTCTTTCCAGCCGAAGCCGAGCCTGCCCGGTACGGCGAACGAGGATGCCCATGCTTTTCGGACACATTGATACGATTGCTTTGCAAGCCAGGGAGATGGTCATCCTCCAATTCTGACTCGGCCGATTCATCATCAATGTTTGGTGTGGTGGGTGCCAGAGACTTGGTTTCGGGGGCGATAGCAGATGCGCCGTCGGAGCGGAAGCCAGTGGGAGACATGAAACGAGCAGCAATGGGAAGTACGTCGACGGACTCGTGTGGAGAGTCGATACGGACAGACGGCGAAAGATACTCATCGTATTCATACGGCGACGGCGAGATGGGAGGGGGCGACGCAAAGGGATGGAGGAGCGGTTCGATGAAGGTTTCCTTCATCTTTTGGAGATCATTGACGTACCTGGGACGGGAATGTCAAGTGGCGACGCTTAGATGGGCTAAAAGAGGGGAAACATACCGTTCCTCACTGGCAACGATCTCCCAAAGTACTTCTTGTCTTGTGCGCTCGCGGGGACCAAGATTGCTTACCAGGTCGTCTTCTGCACCCTCGCTCCACGAGGAGGCGGCGAGGATGCGGGTGCTGGCGTTGGACATTTGAGAATAAGGGGTTCCAGAACGGACAGAGCCAGGATAAGGGGAAAGCGCGGTGCGTGTGGAGGCAGGCTTTGTGGTTTGGACAGAGATTGGGGAAAGAGAAGGAGGGGTGGTGATGGACTGTTTGGAAGCCAAGTCTGTACGTGAGGATGAGGCAGCGGTGGATGCAGAGCCACGCATGTCCTTGCCATGTGCGGCCTGAAAACGTGAGACAGTGGTTTTGAGGGGAACAGCCGCAGGCGCTTGAGAAGGTGATCCGGAGATAATGGGGTTCGTGGATACATCAGGAAGGGGCTGTGAGGTTGAGGGTGTTGATGGGGTCGGAGGAGGAGATATGAATGCGACTTTTTTTTGTATTTCCGAGTTAGCTGCGGTCTCGGCCGCCTTGCGCGCGGCAGACTTGGTAGGTGCGTCCGAATAATCTGCAATGTGGGGTACGGGGGAGGATACGGGGAGACCGACGCCACTGTCATTGTCAGCATCGTTTGGTTCCTCGATGGGAGGAAGGGGACGCGCAGAGAGGTCCGGTAGAGGCTTTGTAGAGGCGAGAGAGGAAGGTGTCCCGGCGTTGGTTCCTGTAGTGCCGGCACTTGCGGACCTTTGTATCTGAGGAGGAGAGACGAGAGAACGACGGTTCTCGGAGCGAGAGTGGGGAGGCCATTCGGGGAGAGGAGGGAGCTGGGCGAGTTCCTTTTTCTCGCGAGAGGGGGGCGTTGTGTTTGGGGAGTGGGCGACTGAGCTGTCGCTACGGGCAAGAGCGTCTTTGTCCTTTTCCTTTTCCTTTTCTTTTTCCCTGTCCTTGTCCTTGTCCTTGTCCTTGGACAGGCCGCGATTGAGCCTGTTGAGGAACGCCTTCATTTGGAGGCGGTCAGGGAGGGGATGGTGAGAGGGACAGAAACGTGTTTGGAAGAGACTCAGCGGGACGAGCTCATTTCCGTAGCCACACAAAAAATAACAAAAACATATCGAACCCAAATGACCCTCGACTCAGCCTCATGGCGTGCGTCCGTCGTCTCTGTCATGCTCCACGACGCAACAGACAGCAGAACAGCTCCAATTCGCCCAGTTCGAGTGGGAAAGGTGTCGCCGGCTATGCCAGTTCCGATCCCGCAATGTGGCTGTGCTACTATCGGTTTGGCTGACGCGTCCATGCATATTAATAAGACCTTCTCTCTCTCTCCTCCGTTCTCCTACCACCACACCTCTGCTCACCTCCACACCAGGCAAGCCCCTCTCTCATACCGCCCCTCATCACCGTCCTGATTTCGTGCAGCGTAGCACCATGGCACAGAAGAAGCGCTGCCAACTCCAAGCTGACACTCCCTGCAACTCTGCAGCCCTTCGCATCGTCGGTCAATGCCCCCACTGTCGAGCCGACTTTTGCGGTGCAGTCCGTCCTCGATCCACTTTCTCGTTGTCGTATGACTCATTCCCCCCCTAGCATCGTCTCCCGGAGCACCACAACTGCAACAAGCTCGAGGATTGCCGGCAGCAAGCCTTTGAGCGGAACAAGGCCAAACTCGAGAGCGAACGGACTGTCGCCTCCAAGATGGCAACAGCATAACCTTATGGCCACTCGCGCGTGTCCCATCTACCACGCCCCCCTCCTTGCGGTACCAACGTGACGATGACGCCTTCACCATTATTTATCACCTCATAGTACATACGTATAGTCTTGTGACACCCACCTTGTTTCCCTCATCGTCATGGCTTGCTAGATGGCTTGCTGCACGGACTCGCACCTTTTATACTTGTTGTTTGGATACCGGTTAATCGAGCATGTGTCGCTATATCCGGGCTCTCCCATGATCGGAGACATCGGGTTGAGATGAACGGTCCATGGACAACGATATCGGATACAGTCGGCCATCACAGCGACCCGACCGTGTACACCCCACCGCTCGTTACCACCTATTTAATCATATTCGGTTCGTCCGCTTGATACCATCTCCCCTTGTTCCCTTACTGCCAGGTATGTCCAAATCACATGGGAATACTCTGTACTTTTCACACTCTGCGCGTTCATTCTCTTGTGTCGCCATCGTGCTCAGATCATGTCTTCCAGGCTCCAACAAATCCGTCAACATCTCTCCGATCAAACATCCATGTCGGCCGGTTGGTCTTGATCCGCCATCTCAGCTACGAGTCCATCCTAACTCGATTCGTCTTGCAGAAATCTGGCAAGACGTCCCCCTTGCACCACCAGACAGGTAATACTGGCCATGTCCATTCGATCCCTTGCATACACTGAACCGTAGATAGCATCTTCAAGCTGTCGGCTGCATACAATGCTGACACACACCCGAAAAAGATCAATCTCGGCGTGGGAGCGTATAGGGATAACGATGGAAAGCCGTGGGTGCTGCCCGTCGTTAAAAATGTGTGTCATGACCACTCGTGCTCTCTGGATTCGTTGATCAATGCCTGGCTCGACAGGCGACCGACAAATTATTGAGTGACCCCAACTATAACCACGAGTACTTGCCAATCACCGGACTGCCCGAGTTTACCTCGGCTGCCGCAAGACTGATTCTCGGCGCCAACTCGCCTGCCATTTCCGAGGGACGTGTTGCAAGTGTCCAAACGATTTCCGGAACGGGTGCAAATCACCTTGCAGCCTTGTTCCTCAGCAGGTACTACAATTTCAATGGTCCAAAGCAAGTCTTTCTGAGCAACCCCACATGGGGTGAGTGGGATGACACGGTTGTCTTGCTTGACATCACTGAGGTTGGTGGTAGTGATCCATCATGCCCTTTTCAAGAATGTTGGAATCACGCCGGTTGAATACCCGTATTATGATCCGCGCACCATCGGGCTTGATTTCCAGGGTTTCAAATCGACCTTGGAGAATGCGCCACCGCGTTCGGTGATCTTGTTGCACGCATGCGCACACAACCCCACTGGGGTGGATCCGACGAGGGAAGAATGGAAGGAATTAGCCGAGGTGATTCTCTCGAAAAACCACTATGCGTTTTTCGACTGCGCATACCAAGGATTCGCGAGCGGAGACCTGGGAAACGATGCGTGGGCGGTGAGGTATTTTGTTGACAAGAATGTTCCGATGCTCGTGTGCCAGGTAAGCAAAGCATGTTTGATCAATGGGCCAGGGTTGACGTGGGCAATGCATCAGAGCTTTGCAAAGAATGCTGGATTGTACAGCGAACGTGTTGGGGCGATGCACATTGTCTCGCCCAACCCGGAAACAGCGAATCGGGTCAAGAGTCAGCTGTCTGTGTTGCAGCGGAGCGAGATCAGTAATCCTCCGTCGCATGGTGCGCGGCTGGTACGTGATCTGTTGTTTTTGGATGCGTCGGGGATTAAGTGTGCAGATGGCGCTGATCCTCAACGACGAGGCGTTGTTTAACGAGTGGCAGCGGGACATCAAGACGATGGCGCATCGGATCATTTCGATGCGAGAGGAGCTGTACCGGCTGCTGACGGAAAAGCTGGATACGCCGGGCAAGTGGGAGCACATTACGCGGCAGATCGGGATGTTCAGGTACGCTGAGCTGGGATATACGCGCGGGTGTGCTGACACGGAGACAGCTTTACGGGGATGAACGAGGAGCAGTCGCAGAGGATGGTAGACAAGGCGCATGTGTACATGACGACGAACGGGCGTATTTCTATGGCGGGGCTGAACACGGGCAACATTGGCTATTTTGCAGAGTGCATGGACCAGGCGATCCGCGGTGTGTTGTAAATGTGGCTGTGTATGGAATGTCATGGAAATATATGCATGTCATGTGGATGTGACGTCATTGTGTGTATGACATCACTGGGTCCGAATCCGGGCCCCCCGCCGGACCACGCCGCCACGTCCGCCGTCTGTCGCTCAAACACTCATGTGCCCCTTTTATTCCGCCCTCTAAGTCCGTTCCTCCTCGTCTTCTTTCGCTCTTACTCAATGGGTCATGTAGTCTCTCTCATACACATGCAACACTCGGAAGACCCGGCGCCTTCCCCGAGGACGACCGCCGCTCCGTGCCACATAAACCTCATCGCCCTCGACTCTCCTCCGTCCTCTCCCCCGCTCCCTTTCTACACCGCTCCATCCACTCCGCTCACCTCTCCCCAACAAGAAGACCCCCCACTCGACACGCACGCTCTCTCCATACAGCAACTCGCTCCTCCCCCTCCTCCCCATTCGCCACCACCCTCCAACCCTCGTATCCCCCCTTCTTGCGGTATTGAGACTATACCACCCGCAGATGTACTCCTTGCTTCGGACCTCGCGTTAGACTTTGCCTTGGATGACCAAGGTCTCAGCACCCTGGAAAAAATATACCTTTTTTCCCGTAGTAGATCCGCACACCACCGGTACGCTCAACCCCGTTGTCTCTCCCGCATGTTGACATTTCCACCTCAGCGTATTCATCTCCCATGCCCTCCCCTCATTTCTTGCCAACGTGTCACCCCTCGAGGCAGCAGAATATGTGCTGCCCCTCCTTCCGAGCTTGGCCATGGACGAAGGTATTCCCACTCCCCGCCCTTGAATCACTATCTCACACCCTGCTCAGACGAATCCGTAAAGGAGGCACTTGCCTCCGAGCTCGCAGAGATAATATGGTGGTTTCTGACGGTACTTCAACTCTACCCTTTTGGTTGTCCGGCTAATGTCCGCCCCAGCACTGTCTTCTTGTAGAGGAACCTCCAGATCCGGGAACAATCCCTGTCTCACGACAACCGGATCGCAATGACGTGACCTTGATATCCGTACAGGCATTTACTCCCATCCTTGGAACACTTCTCCTCAGTCCAAATGGCTTGGTCAGTGGCCCCGCTAGATGTACTGTCGTTGATTTGCTTTGCCGCATTCGAAAAGCAGATGAACCACAAGAGCCTGCTGACGAACCTTCAGACAGTACTTGTGCATTCTTTGGTCCAACTCAGAGACATTTGTTTGAACAAGAGCTCATCCATCAGCTCGTCATCGGAATCGGCCGTCTCGATCCATCACCCGAGGACGAGGATGTTGCAGAGATTTGGTATGACGCTACCGCCCGCACCCCTGCTGGTGAACTCCCAGGTGGTCGACACTCTACATCATCCTTGTCGGAAGGTGACAGAGCCTCTGTGAACCCGTATTTTCCCCATCCCTCCCACGAATCACCCCCCGTTGCAACCACGACTGACGGCTTTTTGTCATCATCCTTCACTATCCCCTCGCTCCAACTTACTCCCGAGGTGTCATGCGAAGACCCTTCACCCATGGTCGATGTGACGTTCCGATCCGATTCAACATGTGTCGGCAAGTTGCACCCGCACGCCCAAGATCACCTCCCAAACGGAATGCTTCAGCCGGACCATCGATCGTCACGGAAAGAGTCTGGAGAAACAGATGAAGATATTGACCCTGGGGAGCAAGCAGCCGTGGGACGGTTATCCAGCATGAGTTTGATAGCTGCTGTAGCGGCAGGCGGTATGTCGTACACGAGACTTTTTTTTCATCCCTCATCGCATATTGTGGCGGTTAGGTTCTCTTCGGTCAGACGACCAGCGCGCCTTTGTACGAGAAGTTGAACGAGCCGGCAAGGATACGGTACACTGGGTCAGAAGGGAGGCTTCTTTTGCACTCGGTGCCCTCGCCAAAGTTGTCCCTGAAGAATTAGTGGTATCAGCACTCGTGCGTGTTGTTTACGTTCCGAATCTTTAGTCGACGCAGTTAAATCCCGTTTAGCTTCCGTTGTTTGAAACCTTGCGTAAAGATACGATTTGGCACGTCCGTCATTCTTCCCTGTTCGCACTTCCGGCCGTGCTCTCCCGCCTCACTCCCGCCTCGAGGCGTTCTGTTGCTGTAACGACGCTCGTGCCGCTTTCGCATGACTCGGCTCCCGCTGTTCGCTCTGGAGTGCTTGAGGCTCTTGGCGAGGTATTGTATACTTTCCACGCAGACGAATTCGGGCCACCAAATGATCTCCTCTCACTGTTTCTTGGACGCCAAGAAGAGCATCCAACCTCTCGGACAATGGTTTTTGGTCTCCCGGTCTCGCTTTCCTTTGGTGAGTCACATTGTTTGTACGCCTCCTGTGGACGCTCTGATGGCTCGGGTAAGCTCCTTCTAAATTAGATTTATTTTACGATGATCCTGTTCGCCCCCTAGCATGTGCATTCAACTATCCTGCTGTTGCGCTTACACTAGGCCGAGCTCGATGGGGGGAGCTGCGCTCTTTGTATCTTAGCCTCTCTCAAAATAGGTCAATGAAGGTCCGGAGGACGTTGGCAGCGAGTCTGGGCGAACTGGCGATGATCATTGGTCCAGAGAATGCTCAACGCGATCTTGTCGACGTCTGGTGGGATGCCATGCGATGTGCGGAGGATGGCGACATACGATTGAAGGCCATCGAAGCACTTCCACTTCTTGTCAACGCGTTAGGGGAAGGGGAAGCGAGGGCGGCTATCTTTTCTGGTATAGTAAAAGTATGGGAAGATGGGTGGTTACGCAACTGGAGGGCCAGAGAGGGAATTATCAAAATCATCCCGGACCTTGCCGGTGCACCGGCTCATCCAGAAAGCGTTCACCGGATCCTCAAATGGGGTCTAGAAGATGATTTTGGAGCCGTCCGAGAAGTCTCGATATCTGTGGTGAGCAACTTTGTCAATCGATTAATCATGTTTCGCCTCAAGGTTGTCTAGGCTACACATATGCAACGAGAAAATGGACCATGGAAAGGGGTGCTGGATCGACTGCGGCGCGATATCCTTGATCTGGCCTATGCATCTTCATTTCGAAAACGCATGACGTACGTGACTTGACGGGTGGATTGAATGTTACTCTGAGCGATGTACCAGATACGTTGCTTGCCAGCAAGCACTGGCTTCGTCTTCTCAAGTGGATAACTACTTGACAGATCAAAGCAACTGGCAAGCTCTTGAACAACTCTCCAGTGACAGCATTGTTGGTGTCCGAATCGGCGTTGCTCGTCTTACTGGTTGTCTTTTTGGTTTGTGTAGATCACGAGAGCGGTTGAGGTATACTAACTCGGGCGACTCAGATAAATTTGCACGTTCTGCTCACGTTCCACAGCCAGTAGCTTCACTGGCGGATCGATTACGTATGGATTGCTCTGCAGAGGTGAGGTCATATGTACCGTCTCTCGTGGATCTGCCTGCCTATTCGGACCGCTCTGGACCATTCGAGACATTTTCTCGCCCACCACCTGTGACGCATCGAGCCCCCGTCGGAAGAGAAGATCGACCATGATGTCCATGCGAAGCTGGTTTGGACCGTCACGACCTGCGCTTGCAGTGCACCACCCCGATGTATATTCATCACGGGTATTATTTAAGGATGTCCTGCCTCTTTGTTATACTACTTACGCCGATGCTACTGATGTGAATGTATTGTATTCTTGTCACTTTGTTTTACGTACATACCTAACTTTAGCTTAAGCGTGGATGCGTGCCATCTGCACCTTTATTTAGTCGGCGTGTTCCCATCCCACACAGCCTTGGATCGGATATCGTCCATCACGTTGACCGCATTTTTGCGGACTATCAAGGCAGAGCTGGCTCTTTGCGAGTACTACCTCACGTTCAACCCTCACCGCCGTGCGGACTTGGTTCTTTCATCCTCAGAGGTTCTGCATGCAGCTATGAAAGGTTTCCACGGTTTCCTTGTCGCCCGTTATATCGTCTTTGGTACATATTCCCATTCTGTCTCAGTTGCCGAGCGCTCCCGCTCAACCGCAAGTCAGGTCTCTTCACAGTTTGCAATGCCATCACATGCAGCGTCGCCGCTTGGAACTTTGGACTTGTTCATTCCACAAAGCCATGTATGTCATGCCGATTTTCCGAATTGCAGCCTACTCAACATGTCTCCTAGTACTTGTCGATGTCTATCTCATCTTCCTCGGTGCACTTTCTCTACTTTCAATATTTACCTTGTGCGTCCCTAGTTCCAGCAGCAGTCTTGATCGATTGATTGGTTCAACGCCAGAATTTTCGTTGAATTATTATGCAATAACCCGTTCACCACTCGCGTGTGGTTCGAGTGTGCATGGATAGCCCTTTTCTGGATCATGGAGCTTGGTCCGCTTTCCGTCACTCCTTTCACTCATTGGCTCATCGTGCCCCGATAGCTGGCGGTGCCGCTTTGATTGCGATTGGTTCTGACTTGTCATGTTCGCGCCAAGGTATGTGACCTAGTCCAGAACCCGGTACAGTCTGACGCTGTAGGCCACATTCTTAGATGCGCCGTGCGCTTCGGAACGCGTAGTTCTTGCATTTACTTGGGTGTGCACCGTCATGCGTCAGTCGTACCATGCCTCCGGCTCGCCACTCGCTAACGTAGATCGCAGTGTTCGTTTACTTACTTGCGCTCGTGTTCATTGCCGCATCTCAGTATCACGAAAACCTAAAGATCTGGGCCTCTGATGTTCGTACCCTTCGCGCAACAGCGGTACGGCAGTGTTCCTCGACTACAGCCCATTCACCCTCAGCGAGTCGGTTCAAAAAACGTGCCAAGATGGACATCTACACCCCACAACCCGTGCGATCTCAACCGACCCAGCCTCTGCATCGCTACAGGGGTCTCAGCACCGAGTATAAGATAGAACCCTTTTGCCCTGTGTTTGCGGCACCAGAGCAGATGGATATTCCCCATTCATCGAATCTCCCCGAGGCCATTCCTCTTCCACCTTTGGCAACCCCGGTCATACCCCCGTCTATAAAACGCATTCCTGCATTGCCCCAAGGCTCGGCGAATCTGCGTTCGGTGTCGTTGGGCATATTCGATGCGCCACGGGAACTTGCGTCATCGATCTCACGTACCGACCCAAATCTCCCCTCGGCGCCCGTACCGAGGCAGGGCAACTCGTTGCCCTCGCCATCCCCACTTGGCGACTGGCCACGTCAAGATATCATGAAGCAACCTGTCAAGCGCAAGCCACTTGCGCCAAGCGCTTTTGAGTTCCCAAAGAGCCGCGTGGCGACCGTTGCATCGAGTGACCAGCCATTTGACACTATCACACAACCTCGTCCGAGGCGGCCCTCGGGTCCCAGGCAGAGGGTCCCTTCTGGGGCAAGTGAGCATCGGCCGGCACCGCTGGATTTATCTGGTATCAGTAATCATGAAACTGGACGTAGGGTCGATGGAGTCGTTGCGATATGAGTTGGGCCTGGGCGGTCCTGCTACGACTCCTTGTGTTAAAGTCGTGAATTGTGTACAATGTGGTCGAATGAAATCGACTTTTGAGCAAGGGTTTGGGAGGACTGCAACGATCGGGTTGATCGAGTACATACTATTTACTTGTTATTTAGAAGGAAACTTTGGCGATTCAAGTTGTTTGATCATTCAAACGTTGATTTATTGCCACATCGCAACATCGCAACGCGCCTGAGATGGAGAACCCACACTCTGAGCGTCAAGCAGTACTGCTCGAACGAATTCTAAAGAATGCCGTTCGTTGTCTCCAGTTTTCTTCTGTTTCTGCTACCTCTGACGTTCATCCAGTGCGCATGTACAGAAATGATTCTCGAACTGAACCACTGCGTCGAGGTACGTTCCTCTCAGCACAGCGCACTGGTACCCTACCGATCTGATCCGGTCTTCACCCAATTTGATCCTCTCATTCCTATGGTGATCAGGAGATACTCCGAGCCAATGCATCTGTCAAGGTTGCGGCTGATTTGGCGACCAAATACAGAAAGAACGTGCAGTATAATTTGGAGGCGACCAAGCAAGAGTTCAAGTCTTGAAGCTGCGCAGGTAAGTCGGCGTTTGTGGGGATGGATCAGAACGCTGAGAAAAGGAACCAGTGTTATTCTTGGTCAACTCGAAGGCACGGATATTAACTCCCGGGCCTTGGGCGTTGGCACGCTACCGCAAAATTGTATTGTCTCCAGACAAGTTGAGCGTATAAGTACTCTTCATATCTACGGAACAAATCGTTGGATGCCAAGCACCATAATGACATCCTGTCGAAGGACTTTCCTTTTCTAGACAACGTCATCTGCATGCGTTATTGTTCTGACTTGGCCCCGCGTTGTATCCACAGGAAGCTTTTTATTGTTCTTATCTGCGACGGTCCGTTCACGCGCTGGCCATGTAAGAACAAGATGGAATTGATATTTATTGATCGCACGTTCCCTGTTTACCCTTTCGTCTCTGGTGGACCCATTGTTCCCAATTCCTAGAGGCTGGCCGTCTAATTTCCTTTGGTTTCTTCGAGTCCGATTTCTTTTCGCCCATCCAATCCCTTATCTCTCATCTCTGTCCACATAGAATTTGCTTCACGAACGATCAAGTCTACGAATGCCACTCGACGAGAGCCACAATGCCTTTCTTGTCATCCGGACCGTCTTCTTCGGTGAGCGCCCATTCAGAGCGGGTTCTTCGTTGTCAACGTCCGATGCTGATGCGTTTGAAGCACTCCTCACGTATATTCATACCCTCATTATCGTATTCGCGTCGTGGAATATCGTAGCCGCAAGGTCTTCTGGAATGTCGAGTGAGCAGCCATCGCCCATCGAGATGATGTGATACCAACACATGCTTTCCAGCGCCCGGCGCGTCCGTGTTCCTGCTCATGAGTTCCGGCTTGATCTTTGTGTTCGTGCCCATGTGCGTGATCATGTGGAGCCTGTCTCTCACACGTATTGAAACTGTTGTTTGTTGGCTAGAGCATATCTTGCTGATTTCATCTGTGCGCGAGCGAGACCCGCACATGTGAGAGTCGAGTGTACTTGGACGGCGTTGATGAGCACTTTTCAGCTAGGTGAGTTTTCTCCTTGGTTTTCCCCGCTTTTTTTTTACTGACGATTTGCTGTAGCTGCCAGCATTAATGTAACGTTGAATGGGCCCCAAATGTACTGCCAGGTGCGATGTAAGTTGCGTTGGTGTGGATATTGGACTACCGCTCATGTCGTCCTGATACTAGCTCTGTGGGGGATGTGTGCATCGTCTTCCTTACTCGTTCACATCAGTTGGTTGGCTACGCTCATTAGTACGTCCTATTCACGAACCCAACCTGAATGCACTGACATATCTAGTCAGTCCTCTCATATTGTCTCACGATCTGTGTCGCCTCCTCCGCCCATGCAACATACTTTCTAGACATATGGATCACCCCCGTAACTCGTGTTCCATGGTTCCAAACTGAAACGTCTGCTCCCGTGGCAAGCACACATCAGCCTACCCACAAGCACAAAAGGTCCCCGTCCTCGTCGTCATCTTGGAGCGAGGCGTCCTGTGCGCTTTCAAAGTATATTGCAGAACGATGGGAAAAGTTGTCCCGCACCGAGCGGCAATCTGTACGGTCTGGCCCCATCTTGTTCACAAAGGGCGGTCAGTCCGTTGACGCCAATCGACCCGCCTGGGCGCGCCAGCACCGAATTCGCCGTGGCATCGATGATCCGTTTTCAAAGCCGCTGCCTACATGCAAAGTGCCACACGTGGTCTTGGCACCCCCGCCAAGGATCCGTTCGAGACACCTCGTGCCAGCAGGGGATTCCCATTTCGTGGAGGTTCGCGAACAGCTGGAGGTGACGAGGACCTGTTCGTATGCCCTGTCACCGCGAACGTCTACTGTGTTCCCGTGGAGAACTAGTAACCCAGATCTTCCAATCCCGCGCCCTAGTAGTTTGTCTGAATGGATACGCGCGGACAGGATCACTGTCCACCAAGAACTAGTTCCTTTACCGTGATCTCTCTTGGACTGGGTCCTGTCAGAGTATCTTGGAACTGCTCTAGTGCAATAGCTTACTGGATGAAGTATCTGAATTTGTATCGCTAGTCACTTTTTGTTAATACTATTGTCATGGACGAATCATAAATACACCAAGCCTGTCAATTCAGAACGAAGTAAGGAAAACACGATAGCAATAGATAGATGATATGCGTTGTTATATCCGCGAGTATAGTCCGGGGGCTACACGTTACCCGAGCTCATAATTCGGAGCCTTCGGAGCCACCAGTCTCCAACCAGACGACACGGGCCCGAAGTTTGCGATTCTCCTCACGAGCCTTCGCAAGTGCAACAGTGCTGCCTTCGAGCTGCCTTTTAGCTTGTTCGAGTTCTTCATAGACCTGTTCCTCGACTTCTCCCGCCCCAACGGCGATTCCTGATTGGCAGCCATTAGCGAGCAGACAGCTTATAAAGAATCAGGGTAACCCACCTCCGACCAGCTTGACGAGTCGCCACAGACGGAGGATGACGAGCAGCTCGACGAGTTCTCGTTCTTTGCCTTTTAGTACAAACTCAAGCACAAAGGTAGCGATGATGATGATGGCATCAAAGAGATGCAGTGGCGCGTGCGCGACGCCCAAGAAAGGCAAATAATATTGAATCCCAAAAGACCAAAGAGCGAGGGGTATTTCAAGCAGAAAGAATGTGGTAATAGCAAGGGACAGGTTGGCCAGGACTTCCAGCCAAGCCGGCTCTTCTGGACCTTCTGGCGTACATCCGTTGACAAGTAGCCCGTATGCGATCTCTGCAATGACGCAGCTCGCATCGATGGCAATCTTAAGGGTGGATTAATTCAGGGGAAAGATGCAAGCGAAGACGTATGTGTAACCGCACCAATATGAGGATGAATGTATGTAAACGCCGGGATTCGAGGACACGCGCGACGTTCTCGCGCCAGACGGACAAGATGCCAGTTTCGCTGGGGTTTTCATAAGAGACTGGGAGCAGCGGTTGTTGTTCAGCCAAGTCCTGGTCGACCATGGTGGTTGCTGGTCAAGCTGCACCAAGGCGAGGCGTAACAATAGACAAGGCTGTATAGTCACGATCACGTGGACCGTATATTCGGTTCGAAGAGCATGGCATCAATGCATGGCCTCCTTTCGTGTTCTCCGTGTCGGTCTCAAGCCGTGCGTTGCTCATCCAACCAAGTTCTTGCGGTCATCTCTCGCAAATAATATCGTCCATCAGACGCGTTTTGGTACCCACACACAACGCAGTCTGCCATTGCTCTTGACCGCGACTGGTATCGCGGGTGTTGGTCTCGGAATCTCGTCCTTGACATCCGCCGCATCCACGCTTCACTGTGACGGTAAGTACGGTGTATGGATGACGATCCTTTCCCTGACAGGTTGCTTTAAGCCCCTAGTCCCTCTCCTCCCCCTCCTCCAAAGTCGTCTGTGAACCCGTATGAACTGACGTTTGGCACCGTTTGCGGCCTCTGTGCAGGCGTATTCGTCAAGAAGAGTGCACACATGATTGCCTTTTTCTTCGGCGGGCTATTCGTTGTTCTCCAGGTAGGTCAGTCCTGACTCGAATTCTGTCGCACCAACTCGGACATATCCCAAGTACCTTGGCTCCGTCTCGCTCGTCAAAGTGGACTGGGCCCGCATGGCATCTCGATTTGAAAACTTGTTCTACACGACAGATGCGATCGGAAACAAGAGACCGCCGACTGTGCGATCGATATGGAAATGGATCGTGGATTTCTTGACGGCTGATTTCCAACCTAGAGCGTCGTTTGTAGCGGGGTTTGCGTTGGGACTCAGGACTGGTTGAACGTTTGGGACGTGTGTACTGTATGAATATTTTTCCGAATAGGGAAGGAGGAAAAAATACGGGTGCAGTTCTAAACTGTTCACAAGATCAACGTCATGGGTGGTAGAAGAGCAAAATACAAGCAGGGTCCACCAGCACCCCTCCCCGATCCAGATGCTCGACCATCACCTAAAAAACTCGGAAAGCGGAAAGCAGACGTCGACATTGACACCGAAAAATCCACACTCCCCAGGGCTACAAAGCGCGTCAAGGAGACCAAAAAGCCTGCGATAGAGCTGGACAGATCGTCTGAGACGTCGCGAGAGGCATCCCCCGAAACCGATGCATCCACCTCGGGGCCAAATCAACTATGGTCGTCATCGGATGAGGATTCTGGAGAAGAGGATGAGCGTGTTACGATCGGGAATATGGAGAAGCTCTCGCGTGCATTGGATGCTGAAGCGGCTCGCGAAGCTGAGCTTGATATAGAGGAGATGCAGAATGCCGCCTTGGCAGAAGAAGACGAGGACGGGGACGCAGGTCTGGAAGAGGACGAGGAGGAAGAGGGGGAGCCATTCCGCTTACCCACTGCCCAGGAGAGAGAAGAGGAAAAGAAAGGTGTGTCTGACGTCCAAGTCGTGCAACGTCGAATGCGACATTGCGTCAGAGTACTCCGTAACTTTAAGAAACTCGCGGAAGAGGACAGGTCTGTCATCCTGAATCGTCGTATTGTATACAGCTGACTTGTGCTCTCAGATCACGATCAGAATATGTTGAGCAACTGCTTTCAGACATTGCGAGTTATTATGGATACAACGATTTCTTGGCTGAAAAGTTGTTCCTGCTCTTCCCCGTAGCCGAGGTATGTCGTCTCTTTTTCTCTCTCGTGCGGTATCATCTGAGGTGGTATAGGCCATCGAATTCTTTGAGGCAAATGAGGTCCCTCGACCAGTCACAATCCGCACAAATACCCTCAAGACGCGACGACGGGACTTGGCACAAGCCCTGATCAACCGAGGCGTTAACCTTGAACCAATCGGAAAATGGACGAATGTTGGACTACAGGTGTTCGAAAGTTCCGTACCAATTGGTAAGGTGGTGGAAGGCTCTATATGTTTGTGTTCTCACTCGATGTATTCCCAGGTGCAACTCCCGAGTACCTCGCCGGACATTACATGCTCCAAGCAGCGTCTTCCTTCCTTCCTGTCATTGCCCTTGCTCCGCAACCCAATGAGCGAGTCCTTGACATGGCCTCTGCACCCGGGGGAAAGACGACCCACATTGCTGCCCTTGTTCAAAATACGGGTCATGTTTTTGCTAACGATGCAAACAAGGCTCGAACGAAAAGTCTGGCAGCAAATATTCATCGCATGGGTTGCAGGAACGTGACAATTTGCTCATATGATGGACGGGAATTTCCCAAAGTCATGGGCGGGTTCGACCGGGTTCTCTTAGATGCGCCATGCAGCGGCACAGGGGTCATCAGCAAAGATTCAAGTGTCAAGATCAACAAGGTGGCGTCCGTTGTCTCGTTTTAAAATAGACACTAAACGACATTCTAGTCCGAGCGCGACTTTCAACTCTTGGCCCATCTACAAAAACAATTGATCTTGTGTGCCATCGACAGCGTCTCTCCCGAGTCTAAATCGGGCGGTTACGTCGTCTATTCGACTTGTTCTGTCACGGTGGATGAGAATGAGGCTGTTGTGGACTATGCTCTACGCAAGCGCCCAAACGTGAAACTCGTTGAGACGGGTTTGGAATTCGGGCGTGAGGGATTTACAAAGTACCGCGGGAAGACGTTTAACCCATCTGTACGATTGACGCGACGGTTCTACCCCCATGTGCACAACATGGATGGTTTCTTTGTTGCCAAGTTCAAGGTGGAGAAGCGTTCAAAGGTTCAAACGGGGGGCAAGGTTGTAGATGAGGGCCACGTCGAGTTGCCTGCTGCGGAGGAGGATGTCGGCTTTGATTCGGAAGAGGACAGACCCTTTATACAAGGTTTGCTATCACATTTATTGGATCGCGTTTTTTGCTCATGTGTCATTGCGACTCTTTAGAGGGAAAACGACGACAGATGAAGGCAAAGGGTCTTCGGGTACATGCACGACACAAGGCTGGGTACTAGGCGTAAAGGCAGAAGCGTCGACTGTTTACCGTATACCCGAGACGTTTGCGATAAGGACGGGTACAATGTGATCTGAAGAACTTGGCATGATGACATCGGGGAAGAATGACAACTGTCAGGGTGTTGACAAGAAACGCCATCCTGGTAGATTCGGGCGCGAAGCAGGATAAGGCTCCGGAGAGACTGCTTATGGTGCACACGTTTCAAGGAAAGACCCGGAAGGTGGATATTAATTACCGCGTCATGAATGGTCCGGCGTTGCGACCACTGAATTCGTTGGATGACATGCTTCTTGCGGCTCCTCCACGTAGAATGTAGTGAACAAGTAAAACGCGTCGCTTGTACGGTTGCAATAGATACGGACTCACTACACTCACTACTACTACGACAACGTGTTCGCCGTCGAAACAGATGGCATCCGTGGGAATTTGGTATCTCTGCTTTCACGCTGTCACAACGCGGCTTCTCAAACGACATGTCACACCGCTGACACGAATTCCAAGACAACTGGGCCCTTTTTTCTTTTCTTTCTTTTTTATATATATCGGGATTTGAAATATTTGAAAATGTCGCGATCGGCAAGTGGGTGAATTGGAGATGACGTGATCCGGTGATATTCTCTGCTCCTTTTTTGGGCTCGTTTGGCGATCTGCCACCGTGCACGGACCACCACCCACTATGGTACCCCTCACCACACCCGCACGGTGACCGTCTCTCACCGGATTCTGTGAGGGTCCTCGTCGTTCTGTAAGCGCTCTGAGGGGTTCTGCGTGCCAAGAAAGGCTAGAGCGCCGTGTTGACAAACTCAGATCTGGGAATTAGGTCAAGTGTTTTTGTTTGGCGCGTAAGCGGAGCCAAATAGGGATAAGAGGCGCGAATTTGTTCTTGACCGTATCTCTTTCTCTTTCTCTTACTTCCCTCAAGCCAACGGCCCAGCGCTGCGCAGCACGCTCTTCTCTCTCTTGTCATTTATAGTTTTTTCATGTTCGTCTCGTCTTCTTCTACTATCTCTTTTTTGTTCTGACCCTCTTCCCAGCTCACATTCGCGTGTCTTGCAATCATGTCCGCTACCGACGCCACCGTTGCTGCTCCCGTCGAGGAAGTGAACACCGTCGAGACCCCTGCTGCCGAGCCTGCCCCCGTCACCGAGGCTCCCGCTGCTGAGCAACCTGCTCCTGTCACTGAGGAGGTTGCCCCTGCTACCGTATGTTTTTTCTGTCGTTTTTCATGCCAATGACCCCTCATCCTTCTTAGGAGGCTCCCAAGGAAGAAGAGTCCCAACCCGCTCCAGCTGCTGTTAGTATCACAACACAACTGCACTGGTACTGAAATTGACCATTTATTTTCAGGAATCCGCTGCTGAGCCCCCCACCGAAGCTGCCGCAGAGCCTGCTGCTGAGGCCTCTGCTGAGCCCGCCAAGGAAGAAGCCAAGACCGTAAGTCTTTGAGTCATTTGTGACGTGGCACAACTCTCCAACTGAATCTTGTTAGGACGCCCCTGCTGAGACTCCTAAGAAGGATGACAGGCCAAGGAGCCCGGGGCTTCTTTCCAAAATCCTGTCACCGTTTAGTGCTACAAAGAAGCAGGTCGAGAAGAGGGTCAAGGCTCCTAGGAGCCCAAAAAAGGAAAAGAAGAAGGATGAGGTGAGTAACGTGTGATTGATCTAGTGTCTTTCATGACAATATTTCAGATTGAGCCTGCCGTCGCCGCTCCTGCTGAGGAGGCTGCCGCTGAAGCTAAGCCCGAGGAACCCGCCAAGGTAGAGGAAGCACCTGCCACTGAGGAGGCTCCTGCGGCCGAGCCCGTCAAGGAGACAGAGACGGCTCCTCCTGCTGAGGAGACTGCCGCTGCCACCGCTGAACCGGCAGCCGAGTCCGCCGCTCCGGCTGAAACTCCCGCTGCGGAGGCTCCCAAGGAGGAAAAGGTACAGTTCATTCCAAAGGCGATGTTTATCTGTCTCTCATACATTGCGCAGGCTGAGGAAAAGAAGGACAAGGATGTCAAAGCCATCAAAGTTGGCCGCCGTATATCGGCACGTGTGACTGATTTCTTCAAGCTCAAGAAGCAAGAAGTCAATGCGCCCTCCAAGGTTGACGAGAACCCTCCCGTGATCGACGAACCCACTCCTCTGCCACCATTGGAGAATCCTGCTACCGATGCGCCTGCTCCTGCCGCCGCGGAGCCACCCGCTGAGACCACGGAACCCGCCCCTGCTGCGGCTCCTGTCATCGCTGCGACCGCATGAACGGGTTTCGGAACTAGTGGTTCTCACGATCGACACGAATTTCAATCTTAATTCCTCTGGTATGTCATTTGTGGACGATTTACACCACGGGTGACTGCGGATTCCTTTCCTTGTGTTTATGGCTTTCTTTCTCTTACACTACTCGTTGGATGTGGTTTTTGCTTTTACTTGACGACTCCCTCCTCATGACTACTGTGATCCGTGTCTTCACTGGCTAATGTCGATTCATCTGATTGATACCCTCTACTTTGCGCATGGTGGATCGAGCTTGCATGTTATATAAGTCCTTCCTGTAATCAAGTTTGGAGGGCTCCCTGAAAGTGTCGACGAGTGACATGTCGCTAGGCAAAATATGACTCGACTATACAAATTCGTCACTGTCAAAGTGGCATCCTATTGCTTGATATCATGGCCCCAAAGTCTTCTGTCATCGCTAAAGAGCGCTTAGTGGTCGACGAGGAGCAAGTCCTTCAAGCCGTCGTCCTCGCAGACAGTTTTAACAAACGATTTGCACCGCTGACCAGACACAAGCCAAGGGCAAGTGGTGACTCGAATCGTTCATGCGGCTCGACTTGCTGATCTCGACCACCAGTGTCTCCTGCCAATCTGCAATGCACCACTCCTCGACTGGACCTTTGAAAGCCTTGCCCTGGCTGGCGTACAGGAGATATTCGTCATATGTCGTTCGCATGCTGAACTTGTCAAGGCAGCGATAAAGTTTGCGTTATTTCAGTCTTTTTTCGTCCTCATTTCTCATTTCTCGTGGCCATCGTTTGCCGAATAGAAACTCCAAATGGTCCAAGCCCAGCACTGGCTTGAAGATCGTCCCTATCGTCACTGCCAAGGAGACATTCTCTCCTGGCGATGCCATGCGAGATATTTACACGCACGGGATCATCACTTCTGACTTTGTCCTCGTCACTGGGGATCTCGTCAGCAACATCCGGATCGATGAAGTCGTTCGTGTTCACAAAGAGCGGCGAAAAACAAACAAGGACGCTATCATGACGATGGTAGTGAAAGAGAGCGGCGCGCACCATCGGACACGGTACATCTCCAAGCGCCTTTTGTAACGTCGTAGCTGACGTTTGTGGGTCAGATCAAAGAGTGACTCTGCCGTTTTCGTGCTAGATCCAGAAACGTCAGAATGTCTACATTATGAACCTGTCACTGGCTACCCGCCCAAGAAATATGCCAACATTCCACGCGAAATTCTTGTCGAGCATCCTGAAGTCGACATTCGGAACGACCTCATTGATTGCTCGATTGATGTGTGCTCCGTCGAGGTGCGTGGCATCTGCGAAGACGTTCTTAGTTATCGCTGACGCTCGACGATGCGATCCCAGGTTCCGTCGTTATTCCAAGACAACTTTGACTATGGAGACATTCGGAAAGATTTCGTACACGGCGTACTCACATCCGATCTACTTGTGAAGAATATATATTGTTACATTGCAAAGGATGGGTATGCAGCCCGCGTCAAAGACACCAAGAACTACGACGCTATCAGGTTGGTCGTTACTCCGCCCTGGCAACCGTCCTCCACTTATTCAGTATGTAGCAAAGACATATTATCTCGATGGACGTTTCCGCTCGTCCCGGATGACAATCATCCTGGCGGACGCTCATACGAGCATCTCCGCGGGAACAAGTACATCGCGGCGGATGGTTCCGTCATCCTCTCCAGGTGAGTCTACGTGGCGCACCCCGACGTTTACTCACTCATCACGTCGAACAGAACGTGCAAGATCGGCAACCAGATACTCATCGGATCAAAGAGCCATATTGCAGATAATGCACAGATCGTTGCTTCGGTGCTCGGACAACGTTGCGTCATCGGCGCGGGATCCGTCGTTCGTAATTCGTACCTCTTTGATGGCGTCGTCGTCGGCCCGAATTGTGTGATCGAGTATAGCATCATCGGAGCTGGTGTTCAGATCAAGGAGATGAGCCGGGTTGAGCGGGGTTGTCTGATCGCCGATAGGGTCACCATTGGGCCCCGGGCCAGATTAGAGGAATTCCAGAAATTGTCAAGGAAATCTCAAGGTGACCATGAGGAAGAGGAGGAGGAAGAGGAGGAAGAGGGTGATGAAGATGAAGATGAAGATGAGGATGAGGATGAAGATGAAGCAGACGACGAAGAGGAAGACGGCGACGACGACGATGAAGAGGACACCAGCGCGACAGAAGACGATTCCGACTATGAAGAAATAGAAGCTAGTAAGCGTCAGTTGAAAAAAAGTCCATTTCACACTCATGTCTCGTCTTAGATCAAGATCCCTTTGCACTCGAAAGACTTGGGGCGGAATCTAATGCTATCATATGGCCTGAGCCGAAATTTGACGAGGACGAAGATGTCGATGAGGTCGAGCACCCAAACAACCGGCGACTCATGCGTATTGGTATATTGTGTTCTCATCCGTTGCACGCAGCATATAGGCTTACCAAATTTTACGCTAGGCGACCATGCTTCAGATCTCGAATTGTCGGATCCGGGCTCAGTGACGTCCTCTGAATCTGAATCTGAATCCGAGTCAGAGGACGACGATCGGATCGGAGGGCTGAGTCCGACATCATCCTCCACGTCTCTTCCTCTGAGTGCCCCCTCTAACCTCGTTGCACAAGCAGATTCTGCTGCGCTTTCCGAGTTCCGTAACGAGGTCACGCAGTCACTGGACCGCGCATTTGCTGAGGGACATTCTGTGGATAACGCCGCAGTGGAGCTAAAGACGCTCAGAATGGCGAGTAACGTTCCCCTGCGAATGGTGAGGGAAGCTGTAGTGGCAGCTATTGTGAGCCGGATAGGGATAGTTGAGGGTGGTGGACTCCCGCAACGGCAAGAAATCGCCGCAATGGTCAGTAGGTGGGGCGGTCTAATTGATAAAATTGGCGGTGTCGATGCGGTGGAGACCATCGAGATCTTGCAGGTAATGAATGATCGTGATGCGGAGGCGAGTTTCAGCGTTACTAATGTCATATAGGAGAACTGCGCTTCGTCGGATCGATTGCCTCTTTTCGGACAGATCCTTGCTGCGCTGTACCAAGACGACATCGTAGAGGAAGACGACATCCGGAACTGGCACAAGAAACCGAGCGCGCAGGGTGAAGGGGTCAAACCTCCAGCTTCTGAAGAGAACTTTAAGAAATGCTGGAGCGTGGGAGCACATATGATAAAACAATTCGACGAGCAGGAGAGCGAAGAGGAATCTGAAGATCTGGACGAGGACGAAGATTCAGCAGACGTCAAACCTGCTACTACACCCGCACTAGAACCGCACCCTGCCGCAAAAGTTGCCCCGCCAGCAAGTTCAGAGGACGAGGATGAAGACGAAGACGAGGACGAGTAAAGTCGTGTAACATTACATACTAATCAATTACATAGAAGGTTCAAGCCTGTATGGATTTGCATACAAACAGACCTCGTTGGATGCGAACGCTGCAAAGGCTGCTCGGTGTCCATCTCCGTCTCAGTATTTCAAGATGATGTAGAGTGCTGTCAGAGTAGCTTCAATCAAGGAACATGTAATATGGTGTCAGTGTTCGCACCATGTATGACACCAGGCCTTACAAAAGGTACGTCAGGAGGTGTATTCTGTGTGGAAGGTGCGATACTCACAGCCAACCGAGAATCGTCAGTCCAATGTTGATAAGCTACCGCGCAGCTGGATGAGTACGGCTGCGAGACACAGAATGGCTGGAGTGACGTACAAAGTCAGCGCCGCATCCCCGCTCGAGAAACACGCCCAATGGGGGCAGGATGAAAGCAAGACTTTATGAAACCATTGAGTTGGACGTCAAGTCGGCCCCGAATGAACTTACATGATCTGCGACAACACTCAGAGCAGGCAGGAGACAGGACGAGAAGGACTGACCTTGCAGCAGTCGGATGCAGTGAGTGCCATGTCGTGGAAGAGAGAAGAAAGAACGACGAATTTAAAAGCCCGAGTGCCGCCAAATCATGATATTTCAATGATTAATGACATGACGTCAGAGCCGAGTCGTCCAGTGGCTGTGTTATCATGGCACTAGTCGAACATCGCCATGTCCCATACCTCCCCTTGTCACCGCCAAACTCACTCCAGACGTTCGACATTTACGTCCCAAAGCACCTTCTAGATCCACATCAACCGACTATAACCGGTCTCATCTGTTTCATCCACGGCGGCGCGTGGAGAAAGTGAGGCGTTCTGTCCTTATCCGTACTGCCTCGATCATAGTGAACATGTAACGGAATCAGGGAAGACAAGGCAGATCACGCGGCGTTGGCACGCGGTCTCGCCATATCCACGGGGTACCCAGTCGCACTCCCCAATTACCGGCTCACACCCTTGGAC